>JAJHJA010001207.1:0-63217 GCA_021202915.1 Heliconius himera | reverse complement strand
TATGTCATTTTCCGCTTTCGGCCTGACTTTGGTTCACTGCATGTTGTTACACTTTGTGTGTGTTCACCATCACAACGAGAAAATAAAAGTAACTTATTTCTCTTAGTGAGGATCGAGCCAACCATCATAGTGTCAACAGTCTGATTGTTTCCCACCACCCTCATCCTCTATTTTCCTCAAAAAAATCTAATAAAAAGTTAAATCTAAATTCTAGATCCGTAATGTCCACGGTAGTACAAGTGACTCCTGTATAATGAACGTGCGATGTGCTCCAAACTTCACTCAACGACTCAAAGACACTACTGCGGCGGAGGGAGATGTTAACGTCGAATTCACAGTCGACGTGGACTCTTATCCTTTGCCTAGTGTTAAATGGTAATAAAAACTTATAAATGCATTTATTTCAGATTATGATATTATTAACTATTATTAAAAAAAGATTATGTTAATATCACATTCAGTGAATTGAGTGAAATTGAAAATGTAATTTGTAGGGCACGAATTTGATTTTTCGATATTAATTTAGTAGGTACATTAATTGTAACAGAAAGAGAAAAATGAATATTAAATTTATTTAAACCTATATTACAAGGATTACTGTTCTGCTTTGCTTTCCCAACCCTAAGTGATTTAAGAAACGTTTATAATGTCACTTTTTCTCTGATTTGTTTACCTTTTATCTCACGGCCCCCTGAATAGTGTATAAATATTATACCAATATGCCAGCTAACTCATATAATAAGTATTAAACATGCGATAGTAATAACAAACACCGATATAAATGAAAAACAGCGGATGTCGATGTTAACGTCGACCTCGTCTTGTTTATAATTATTGCTTATATTTCCTTTATACGCCTCCTACGTATAGCAGGATAGACACTTAGGTAGAGAGTCTAATGGTACGACATTAGGTCCGTACTTATAAACCGCTCTCTACTCTAAGATCGATCTTGAGATGCGATTTCACTTATAATAATCTATGAATGAACACCGATTAAGTAATATGAGCCTCAGTACCCTTCTAAAATGTAATAAATAAAAATGTAATCATTTTTTATCAATCAGAATGAGAAAGTGACTGTTTTTCACATTTATAGTCCGAGATTGTTACTATTATTATTGTGTTATTTATTATATTTATTTGTACTAAATATTTGAATTAATATAAATTAATGTAACCTTAATATAACAAATTAATCTCACACAGGTATTTAGGTGATGTAGAAATCACGGAGAAGAAGTCTATTTACACTCGTGTGGACAACGGAAGTAGCCACAAGCTGATTCTCAAAGAGGTGACTGCTGAACTATCTGGAAAATACTCTTGCAAAGTGTCCAATGAACTTGGAGAAGATTCTTGCCAAGCCACTTTTACTGTTAATAGTAAGAATTATTGTTTATCTTAATTAATTAAAAAGCTGTACATTTTTTTCCCGGATGTAGGAGAGTAGTCTAAGGTATTTAACCTTAGACTACTAAGCAATAGAAAAATAAATGATAATGATTTTTTAAGCGAAGTATAATAGAAGTATAATTGAGGCCAGTCGTGGCGCAGTGACCCAAAATGTAACTGTTAAACCGACTGGTTCGATTCCCACTCGAGGAGATGAAATATTTATTTAAATTTATATTTCCATTTTTTCGCTCTGGTGTCGAGGCAAAGCGCGGCGTTGAGTTCTGCCACTCAACACGCAATGGCTCCAGAATTCGGCAGACAGTGGGGAACGGAGTGTCCTAACACTAAGTTCCCTCTGCCTACTCTGCTGTGTGCGGGATACAGCGTGAAGCTGGAAAAAAAATGTATGATATGATAATAAGATCATGAAATTGCTTTCACTTTAGAGCCTACTGTCTTCTGAGCTTGACATAATAAATTTAAGTTTTTGCTTGAGACAAAATTATTGTATCTCTGAAATATTATAGAGTTATATAAACTAAGAGAATCATTTATATAGGAAAACCTCGTATCACCAAGAGTCTGGTAGATATGACAGTGGATGCCGGTCAGACCCTTAAGCTGGAGGTGGAAGTGGAAGGCTGCCCTGAACCCAAAGTCAAATGGTACAAAGACGGGAAGGAAGTCACCACTGATGCCAGGATCAAAATCGAAAGAGACACACAGCGGTTGGTTATTATTGTTTTAAGTAATTTTATTCTTCAGGAGTCAAATTTCAATATAGGTAACGTCTGTACTATAAAATGAAAATCAAATATAATTATTTTAGTTTCACATTTTCTTTATATACGGTATATGAAAAGGAAAAGTTAGCTGTCTTAATTATGATTTGAATGATGATTCACAAAATATATTTCCGCATGCCTAATAGTTTCGATAATTTGTAATAGTACTTTAAATGATCATTACGTAATCACTAATTTGTCTGGATTGAACTTACAGTTTTCGACTTAGATGCAATCTTTTTGCAAAATCAATTTTTAAAAATAATTAATCAGTTTTACATTACACTTTTCCAGGCTTGAGAATTATCATCTAACGGTGACCCTAGTAAAGGAAGAAGATGGCGGAGAATACGAAGTCAAAGCTGAAAATGAAATGGGTAGTGTTTCATCTAAGAGCACTGTTATTGTTCACAGTAAGTATTACATACATCTGGTCAATATCTAAAATAATTAAATATTTAGTAAAATCAAGCAGTAAAAATTAAAACAAAATGATAAATAAGATCAAAAAAAAAAATTTTGGTAAATAATATTTATTTATGCAAAAATAGGCAATTTAGCCTTTAAAATTTTATTATCTCTTTAAAAACAAAAAATACATTTTTTTCACATATTAATAGCTTAATTTAGCTAGTTTTAACGTGATACATATTGGAATAGTATCACGGCTTCAGTGTCACACATATCACAATACACACCAACATCTCGGTAATGTATACAAAACTCAAAGACAATCCGAGTGTGGATTATACCCCAGCTGCATAGGTACAGTAGTTATGTAGTTTGACAGTAGATGCACGCTAGTTACTTCCCTTTTAACGGGTACTTAGATTAGATTTAATTATTTGAAGCATTCTCTAGACATGAATGCTCGTGTGAATTTGCACTAGTATATCCTTGCACTTGACCATGTGGTGTCATTAATACACATACTATTTGTTACCATTTTTCATTGTGTTTAATAGCTAAAGAAGTACATTCGAGATTCACAAAAGAAAACTTGGTGGAAAATGACATCAACGAGGACGCCAAAGCAAAACAACAGTTAGTAGATGATGTAGAAGATTTGAAAGTAAAACAAACTGCGAAAAAAGATAAAACGAAAGCAGAAATTGTGGAAGAAAAAAATGTTGTAAATGAAATAGATGTGAAACCCAAATCTGTGTCTTTTGAAGAAGCAGAAAAAAAAGGTCCAAGTGAGCCAATAAAATCAGTTACAGAACCTGAAGTTATTGAAGAAAAATCCTTCTGGGACGATGTTGATGATGATGGACTGGCAAAACCAGTTAAGATGGAAAAAATTGATGCTGCACCAAAGAAGGCAAGGAAATCTATAACAGAGCCTGAGGAAATTGAAAGCAAGACTTGGGATGAAAACCATAATGAAAAACCAAAGAAACCTGTAGTTGAAGAGGTTCACACTGAAACACTAAAAGGTGAAAAAGAGATTACTAAACCAGAAGAAATAGAGGAAGCGTTCATCGATGAATCAATAAAATCTCCAAAACGCAAGTCCATTAAAAAACAATCTATAGAAGAACCATTGAGTGCTGAAAGTGAAGGTAAAAAACGCGCTTTGTGCTTCCTCTCGACCAGCAAACAGCTTCTCGCACTCACATCTTACATAGTATTGCATGCTACTGTGTTCTTTTAACATCCAGTGTGATTTGTTGTTTAGGCCGAGTTTTCCAAACGGTAACAACGTTCAAGTCCGGTGACGACGGCTCGATTATTGTGTCTAAAGTGAGCAGCACCAGATCTCACGGCGCTGTTATAACTGGTCAGTATAAAAAGGCTTTCCCTATCCCTGTTTGTAACCTCACTAGCAAAATTTTTAACTATCACACGAATTGCTATACAAATAAATCTAAAATCTCATTCCACAATCTTGGCATATAATTATTATATAAAATATGAAAATCGCATTTCGATATAATAATATTTTAACTGATAGGTCCAGCCGAAACGCGCACTATACACAAAATGACTTCTAGTGCCGTTTATTATGATGAGGATGATCAGTGTGGGAAAAAAGTACTTAAGCCAAATAAACCGCATACCACTTCTTTGGAAGTTGAGGAAATAGCTAGTCACAGTTACTATTTATCTGAGTTGGGATATTATACAATACCGGACCACATAAGGCGAGGTACTTACGGTATCATTGAGGAACCGCAAACAGATTCGGATGCTGAAACTAACTCGAAGTACAGTAAGCCGGTCGGTAACAGGACTATATCTATCATGTCGATGTCTGAAGACGAAATGAGCTGGCAAAATGAGTCACTTTCACGCGAAATATCAATAGAAGATCTTTCCAAATCTATCTTTGACATAGACGATACCAAAAAGGTCTTCAGTAAAGACTCGTACATTCGTCAGTCTTCATTCAAAGAAGACTATTTCACAGACGAAGGTGACGAAGAATCTGTCATTTTGAGAGAGAAAAGCCAGAAAGTATACGAGAACGATATCACAGAGAAGCTCATACACATTTCGAAGGAGTTTGACGATAACGAATTTAAAAATGTAGAAAGTAAGATACGCGATGTTAAAAGTAGGATTTTAGAAGAACTAGTTTTAGGGCCTGTTAACAAATTTGAAAGTATTACTAAAGATGTAGCAGAAACTAGTGTAGAGAAAAAGAAAAAAACGAACGCTGGCTTATTTAGCGTCGAAGAAGAGGACGGTGATTTAGAAGAACTGCTCAGACGAAGTCAGAGGCAAAGAAGTATATTAGACGATATTCTTAATGTGGAAGATGAAAAAGGTAATAACAAGTCAGTAAAAGTTTATATGAAGGAAACATTGACGCGCGCGGCTGATGATATGATCAAAGTAACGCTACGCTCTCTTGGTCAGGAAACTAACAAATTTTCTATGTCGCTTTATCAATAGATATTGCTTCTGACTGTTTAGCTGTATCTGATATTTTCTATACAATATTATTCTATTTACACACTAAGTTCTTCCACTAAACTAAATTAGTCAATTTATAAGAAAATATCAGATCTATTAATATATTTTTGAAACTCAACAACTCAATTAATGTTCTGTCGTATGTTTGTTTTAGCGCGCATGCGTAATAACTTTCCCTTCTGGCATACTAATATTTGGGTTCCTCTCCGTCGAAGATGCTAAAAAGCAACCGCTACGTTTCAAGGTAATTTCTAAGTTACTATTATGCGTGCACGGCATTTAAGTTTTATTTGTATGTATATGAATGGTTTTTGGTTCTTACATAAGCTACACATTTACAAGGTACGTATAACAATCCTACAGCACACAACATAGTATTCACTGAATATGTATATTTTTTTTTATTCTTTTCACATAGGTAAGTAATTTTATTTCAGCTACAATAACTGCTGTATATACCGCCAACTTTTATTAAGATGTGAATATTTTATGCTGCTTACCTACTGCATATCGTTTGTATTGTTTTGTATAATAAAACTATTTACGCTTGTAAAAAAGGTTTAAAAAAAGTCAAAATTATATAATGTCTTTGAACAGAAATATTTATATAATCATTCAACATTACGATTATAGAAATATTTGTATCATAATTATTATTTTCAACAAACTGGCCCTTTTTCTAATTATATGCTCCTATTTATCGTTATTTTAAATTTTATTTTTTGTAGATTAAGAATCAACAACAAAGTCCCAAAATTGTTTAAAACTAATTTAAGCAAGAAACTAAATATTTTTTTTATTACAGCACCTCCCAAACTAAAAGAAAGCAACATGAAAGATGGACACACGTACGAATCTTTACCACTAGTATACACAGTGCAAGCTACCGGTACTCCGAAACCAACTGTAAGTTGGATCCACAACGGCGAAGAAGTTAAGCCAAACGACAGGATCCGCATTAGCAATGAAGGAGACTTCTTCAAATTGGAAATAAATCCTGTGGATTTGAACGACGTAGGCAAGTGGCAGTGTGAAGTGGTCAATAAGCTTGGCAAAGAGGTTGTACAAGCTGAGCTATCTGTATCACGTAAGTAACGTTTTCGTAACACTATATATTGTACTGGCGGCCCACTCGCGGCTTCGCCCGCATGCCACTTGCAATTCCTTTATAACGCTGCATTTGGCATAAGATAATCAATATAATTTATATATTCAATAATTTTGAGGAACTGCAAGCCATAAACGGCTGCTTGCGAGAACGAAATCGGCGGCAAAGGCGCTCCCTGTAGGACTCGTGCCTATGCCGTAAACGGGGCCTTGAATTATTTTAAATTTACATTTTCTCAAAAAATATACTTTCAAATTACATGCTATAAATAAAAGCCAAAGCATATCTTCTTAAAATTCTATTAGTGATGGAATAACTTTCGCTCGCAAGTTTCAAGTGTTAATTTTTTAATTATTTATATTATATGGAGTTTACATCATGTAAAGGATACACATCGAAATAACCAGAACCGACTTTTGAATTGATAATAATAATTTCTAATTATATAATAATTTACAATTTAGTACATTGAGGCCAGTCGTCGCGCAGGGGTACAGAGTGTGACTGTAAAATCGACTGGTTGTGGGTTCGATTTCCACTCGACGAGATAAAATATTTACTTACATTTATAATTTTATTTCTTCGCTCTGGTGTCGAGCCAAAGCGCGGCGTTGAGTTCTGCCACTCAACACGCAATGCCTCCAGAACTCGGCGAAAAGTGGGAAACGGTGTGTCTTAACACTAGGTTCCCTCTGCCTACCATGCTGAGTGCGGGATTCAGCGTGAAGCTGATTTATTTTTTATTAATTTAAATGAAATGTAACATAAAACCGTTTAAAAAGTATGAACAATGGTAACCTAATTTCACGTCCAAATATCTAATTCCAGCCGTCGCAGAACTCAGAAAGCCTATCTTCACGTCGCCATTAGAAGCAACAAAGGTTATGCAACGTGAACCTGTAACACTGAAAGCTATTTGTACAGCTGATCCTCTACCACATGTCGCATGGTTACTTAATGGGAAAGAACTGACACCAGACGCTACTCTTATTACCAATGCTGAGTCACAAGATCTAGAACACGGCATCAAAGAGTGTACATTCACTTTGCATATACCTACTGGTATGAGATAGTTCTTTATTTGAAATTTTAATATGAAAAAAGCTACTTACTTAAAAGCTACTTACTTTCTTGGGTTTACAAATATACACAAATGAGAGTACACTAGTACGATAAACAATGTGCATTGTGTAAGGATTCATAAAGCATGAAAAAAATATTTATATATTTTTTTGACAGGTCGTCACGCTGACACAGGAATTTACACTGTACAAGCGAAGAACAAATATGGTATTGGCGAAAGCTCTGCCCGTCTCGATATCCTTTTGCGGCCCGAAGTAGAGCCTCTGAAGGACGTTACCACTGTACCCTTTGAAGAAACCACCTTTATTACCAAGATTAAAGCTAACCCTATCGCGGAGGTTAAATGGTAAGTTGAAGAGTATATTTATTAAATTATACTCAAGACGCTGATAGTGCTAAGATTTATACTTATTAATACTTATTTAGAAGAGGTATAAAAATTTGAACGCAGCGGGACTCGAACCCGCGCCTTCTGGAGACCAGGTTAAAAAAAAGTGCTAAGATTTATTAATAAAAATTAAATTAAATTAGCTTCACGCTGTATCCCGCACACAGCAGGGTAGGCAGAGGGAACCTAGTGTTAAGACACTCCGTTCCCCTCTTTCTGCCGAATTCTGGAGGCATTGCGTGTTTAGTGGCAGAACTCAACGCCGCGCTTAACCTCGACACCAGAGCGAAGAAATGGAAATATAAATTTAAGTAAAAATTTCATCTCCTCGAGTGGGATTCGAAAACACAACCAGTCGATTTTGCAGTCACACCTCGTGCCGCTGCGCCACGACCGGCCTCAGATTTATTAATAGATACCATTTATAGAATAAGAATAAGTGGGAAACAGAGTCACGTAACACTACGTTCCCTCTGCCTACCCTGCTGTGCGGGATACAGCGTGAAAGCAGATTTAATTTAATAGAATAATCACACTTCGTAAAACTGAGTTAGCCGTAAATAATATTAAAGGTCTCTCAACATCAAATTGTTCCTATTTGCATGTAAACTAATAAGATTTTCTCAAGCAGCCCGGTCAAATTTAAATAAGTCCAATCTTCTTCTTTTTCCTTGCCTTATCCCGTTACACAGGGTCGGCTTTCCTTGTCATGTATTTCGTTGACAAATGTCTTCCGTCCTATCTGGCAATACGTAAATTTTATATTATTGAGCTTGTTTTACTTTTTCGTTTTTATGCAGTAGGGATTTTGTTTCTTTTTTTAATTACCTCCTAATGATTTACTCACCCAAAAAATCATCCTAAACTTTCTGACCGTCATGTTCAGGAGCAAAGATGGTTACGTGATCCAGCCATCGGATCGTCATGAAATTGTAGAAGATCGTGCAGCAGAAACCTTTAAACTGGTAATAAAGGACGTCGCTATAGAAGATGCTGGAGTTTACGCTGTTACCGCTAAGAATGAGTTGGGAGAGACTGTGCAACAAGCGAAACTTAATGTTCATAGTGAGTTATCAGCTCTTTTTGATTTGTGCATGAATATGAATGAAATGATAGATTTCAAATTCAGTTATGCAGTGTAATTTTATATTTGACAAAAAACACTCCAATTCGTTGGATCTCAATTTTTGTAGTTCTTCATTTATGTTAGAAGCATTCTTTTCCTTAAAAATTTATTTCTTTGTGGGAATATGTGAACATAAAGGATTTCCTACTTCTAAACTCCATATTATGCTTCAGTCGATAATTTCTGCTAATAATGAAATAATAAATGTCTTAATAAACAATCTTAATAAATTATTAAAGATTATTTTCTAAGCATAACTTTTTACCAAATCTACAGCACTAACATTACTGATAAATTTATATAAATTTTACTCTACTCCTTTATCTAATAGCAATTTCATTTTACAGCTGACAAGCCAACATTCGTTCGACCGATACAAAAGCAAATAGTTAAAGACTACGACGACTGCACTCTACGTGTGCGCTGCGACGGCGTTCCCAAGCCTCAGGTGAAATGGTACCTTAACGGTAAAGAGATAATCAACGATGACAGACATACAATTACCACTGAAGTTGGTGGTCAGGTTGATAGTGAATTGGAGATCAAGCATTTTGGTGCCAGTGATGCGGGAAAAGTAAGTTTTTAAAATAAGTTTGTATTGTCTTTGATTTTAAAGTATTGATTCTTCCTTAAGTGAAATGATTTTAAGTGAAACTATTTAAAATTATTTATTATATTTATTGCGTATAGATCGAATAAATTTCACAGATATTTTTGATCCCAGTAATAGTATTAAATTATATGTAATATATCTTTTTTTCTTCTTTTCTATTTATTTTTCTTATATTTTTTTTATGTATATTTTTAAAATCATACAATTTAATATTTAATATCACAAAACTTCTAAACTACCTTCGTTATTTCTATGATAATGTTACCAGTACACTGTACGAGCGTTCAGCGTATCGGGAGAGGCAGAATGTGAGGCGATGATCACTCTTGCTCAAATACCTCCAGGATTTTCACACAAATTAGATCGGCAGAAGGAAGTGGACGAAGGAGAACCCTTAGAACTAAAGGCCAAGGTCGATGGTAGCCCCATACCAGCTGCGAAATGGTGAGAATATCCTTATATACATTTTATATAGCAGTTATGCTTGTGAAATTAAAGTATTTGCAACCTGTGTCTATCTACAAATTACAGTACACTACTTAATTATTAAGCGATTTTAAATTCAAAATTTACATAATAACACAATTTCTCCAGGCTCAAAGACGGTGTAGAGATATCTCCAGAGGATCCCCACGTCAAACAAACAGCTTTGCCTGATGGTACAGTCAAACTGAGCATCGAACACGTGACCCCCGCGGACTGCGGCGCGTATAAACTGGTCATAACGAATCCCAGTGGCGAACATATGGCGTTGTGCGCTGTTGCTGTTAATCGTAAGTTTTTAAATGTTTTATTGTATCAAATCAAAGCATATTTAGTATACGTAGTCCAAATCTTTAGAGAGTCAGAGCTAATAATTATATCTATTTGATAATTTTAACCAGGTAGATATAAAAACCCTGAATATATAATAGTGTATTTTTGTTTATTGGAACTGGAGGCGAAGCCAAGGAAATATAAGTTTCGACTTCGTCCCTCTTGCATTAGTTCTTTATACGGAACTCCAGTATTTCAATTTCATAATACTAGGCTACTTATTTAGAAAACGTATAAAAATTTTAACGTAGCGGGACTCGAACCCGCGCCTCCTGGAAACCGACTAGGAATAATCTTGACCTGTCGTGGGCATAGCAGTACAACCTGTAAATGTAACGATGGTTGTAGGTTCGATCCACACAATGAATGCTGTTGGAAATGAATTATTTTCATTTCCTCGGTCTCTTAGATAGACAAAGCGTGGCGTTGAGTTTCGCCAGTCAACAAGCAATATCCCGAAAATTAGGCGGAAAATAGAGAAAGGAGCGTCTTAATACTAGCTTTCATCTGATTACCCCGCTATACGCAAGATACTGCGTGAAGCTAACATAAAGAATCTTAAGTGGTTTTAATACATACTAACTAAATTTTATATGTAACACTTACAGCAACTCCCCGCAAACCGTCATTCAGCCAGGAATTGGAAGATGTAAAGGCGGTTGTGGGTCAACCAGTACAGTTACAGGCAAGAGTCATGGCGTTCCCTGCACCTGAAGTCAAATGGTTTAAGGATGGTGAGTATATTTATATTGTGCTGTATAATATTTTTATATCGTGATAAATATTACAATTAAAACGCTATTTACAACATAAATAAATCCATGATTTTTTTGTAGAGTCAATTATTGTTTGCAATATCGATTGCTAATGTAAAAGAGATATGATGAGTTGATGTAATCTAATGGTTATTTTTAAGATTATTAATCTTTACTAGCATTTATTTTGGTATTAAAGATTTTTTTTTCTTCTGTATGATTTAAACTTAATTGTAAAACCCAATTTTTTTTTCATAACTAATATTCAATATTACCCAGGTGTACCCATCAGACCATCTCAAGCGGTGAACTTCATCAACCAGCCCGGCGGTGTAGTCGGTCTCAGTATCGACAGCTGTCGTCCTGAAGACGCCGGCGTATACTCTCTTACTGTTGCCAACAAGCTCGGTGAAGTCGCTTCTAAGGCTAAAGTTGAGGTAATTTATAGTTTTATGGACATATTAATCAAATTTAGTTTCTACTAAGAGCCCCTTTAAGAAATAAAATTATACATTGAACATACATGTGCAACTTGATGTTTAATTAGAGAGTAAAGAAGAGAAAACTAAATAACAAAATATATAATATGGAGTACATTTATTTACGAATGATTTTATTGATTTCACGCTACAATTTTAAATTCCTGCATTAAAATATCCTATTCAAAGTTTATATCCACACTTTAACATATCAAGGATAAGCCCCTGATTATAAACTATGCTATTATATACACGTACGTAATATGTAACTTTCTTAACAGGTTGGACAAAAAGAACGCAAGCCAGCGTTCATTGCAGAACTACAACCCGCCAAAGTAATTGAGGGTTTCCCCGTCAAGCTGGAAGTGAAAGTTCTTGGGCACCCGCCACCCACTATTAAATGGTAATTAAAACATATTCTTTACTTTTCAATTTTCATTTAATTTTTTAACGATTCGCGACGAAACGAAAATGTTCATTTGGTTGGTTTCCATTAAATCATATAAAAATCGTTCACTTGTAATGATAGTTATGGATTCAACAACCATTCAAAAACAGGTATATGCTCATTTATACATTTGTCTTAATTCGGTATTAAGACTTCTGTTTAGAAGAAGCATAGTACAATTCCTTAAAAGTTTTGAGAATTACTACAATAAAAATAAGAATTTACTCGTTTACATTTCTCAGGACTCACGACGGTAAAGAAATAGTACCTGATGGTCAGCGTGTCCGCGTTATATCACAACCTGACGGAACTCATGCACTTTTATTAAGTGACGCGAAACCGAGCGACGCCGGGAAATATGGTGTTATTGCTATTAATGATAAGGGAGAAACCGGCAGTACTGCTGACGTTGCTGTAGCTAGTAAGTATTTGTATACTGGATGTGTGTATTTTATATTAATGCATTTTTTTTTAAACCAGTCGCTAAGAGAATCTCTCTTAATTAATTGAAATACGGCTTTAACGATTTTTACCTGGAAGCGCCGAATTACACCATGATGTATTTACTATAGATTAGTAAAAAAAGACTGTTTCACATTTAATACTTTAATGAAAAATTAACCTTCAACGCTATCGTTACACCACTGTTTGACTATCGACGCGTTGATTGTAAATGCGGCTTGCATTCTTCTTTTTGCCCTCTCAAGAAATTGTTTGTAATAAAGTTTCCCTGCTCTCTTTAAGAAAATAAAAACAAAAGTAATTTGTACTTATTTGTTATTACATACATAATATGTATGTTAATAAAAAAAAAATAAAAAAAAATTAACTTCACGCTGTATCCCGCACACAGCAGGGTAGGCAGAGGGAACCTAGTGTTAAGACACTCCGTTCCCCACTTTCTGCCGAATTCTAGAGGCATTGCGTGTTGAGGGGCAGAACTCAACGCCGCGCTTAACCTCGACACCAGAGCGAAGAAATGGAAATATAAATTTAAGTAAATATTTCATCTCCTCGAGTGGGAATCGAACCCAGAACCAGTCGGTTTTGCAGTCACACCTCGTGCCGCTGCGCCACGACCGGCCTCAGTATGTATGTTAATGAAGGAATATATATACTATATATATAAATACTTATAGGTCGTGAAGACAACACATCACCACAAGAGCGCCCACAATTCATTCACGGTCTCCGCGAAGTATCAGGAGAGGAAGGTCAACCGATCGCTATCAGTGCTCCCTTCACCGCCAACCCTGTGCCCCAAGTCACCTGGACCAAGGACGGCGAACCCTTGATGCCCAGTGATAGAGTACTGCTGACTTGTGATGGGAAGAAGGTATGTATCTGGTAGGAATACTAGGTAACAAGAAGGTCCAAGCGAAAATTTGCACTTTTTTTATAAGTAAATGAAATGTAAGAAAATATATATATAAAGTATGAAAATAACTGTTTCAAACAATAATACTCGACCTTCACATTTTGAAGAATTTGATTTGAAGTTAAAAGCAAAGGCCATGTTTCCTTCACCCAGTATATGACACAAATTTAATATTGTGATCAATTTTACAGGTGGGCTTAGAAATAAATCCTTTGCAACTGTCAGACGCGGGCGTATACGGTGTGAAACTAGAGAATCCTCTCGGTGGGGACTCTTCGGAGGGCAAACTGAATGTGCGCAAAGTGTTCCAGCCTCCGAGGTTCACTCAGAAGTTCACTGATTTACAGCAGGTCTAATAATTTAATACATTACTTTATTTTTATATTAATTACAACATGTCTGAAATGGAGTATAAAAAATATTTATTTATTGAATAATTTGAAATTAATTTTTCATTCATTCATACAAATCATGAATATATAAATTAATTTTTTTTCATTTAAGAATATAATATTTTTTCTTAAATCTATATTTTTACGTTGATATTATAAAACTAAAGAGTTTCTTTGATTAAAGGTGTTAACCTCCGAAACTACTGTAATCCACTGTAACTGCAGTCAGAATTATTTTGGGCATTTACAATGTGTCATACACATTTAATAATTACTTTCTTTTGATCACGAAGCCTCTGCCGCTTTGCATCGGTAGCTACACAGTCTTTTACAAAACCATATTTTTAAGATTTTTGAAATAATCAAATCTTCTAAACAGTTACCAACATTCGACGCGAAATTCCCAGCCCGAGTCACAGGGGTACCAGCACCTGACATAACTTGGTACAAAGATGGCATAGCCCTCGGACCATCCGAAAAATACTCTATAAAAAGAGACGGTGATGCTTGCTGTTTGTATGTACGAGATCTAACATTGGATGATGCGGGAAAATATTCAGCCATAGCCAGGAATAGAGAGGGTGAGGAAAGTTGTGAAGCAATGCTGGAGGTTGTTGATAAGATGTGAGTTAATTTTATGTTTTATTAGTATCTTCTAGGGAACAGAATGCATCTATAAAGTAATATAATAAGTATTTTTGAAAAATATTAATAAGCTAATAGGTCGAGATCCCATTGCATAAATCTGTAGGGATCAGTAATTCTAATGAAACTTATATTTAACAATGATACATAATAGTAGAATAGATTACACAGGGGTTGCCTAAAATAATCCTGC
Source organism: Heliconius himera (assembly GCA_021202915.1). Lineage (NCBI taxonomy): Eukaryota > Metazoa > Arthropoda > Insecta > Lepidoptera > Nymphalidae > Heliconius > Heliconius himera. The sequence continues at coordinate 48,691 of JAJHJA010001207.1, read as the reverse complement.
CGCAATCACCTTTAATTAATGTTTTTCGTAACTCGTTTTTGGAGAAAATTGTACTCATATGTTTTTTATGTGAATCGCACATCATTTGAAAGGAAATCGCATGAGGAATAGGGAAAACAATGGTTGCCAGCTCTCAGTCTGCCGCAAGCCCAGGGTTGCCTGGTTTAAACAGGTCACTTAATGTTAATATTTGCACTCATGTGTTTTTTTAATGAATTATATATCAAAATAAAGCTTATTTTTTTGTCATCACTAAAACACATGGTTGCATTGAAAATAACTGCCGCAAGCAAAGGTTGCCATCATTTGAAATATTTTATTCCTATTCCGTTTGACTATATAAGGATGATTTCATGTTTAAATAGTTTTCTATATGTACTCAATATGATTAAAAGCATCATTTAACAGGTGAACACCTAGAATAAACATTAATTGTAAGATTGACCATCTATTATATAATATTTTACCTTAAAACAGAAGGCAAACGGCGCATTTCATCGTCTATTCTCAGTCAACATATAAGTACAATTTTCTCCAAAAACGAGTTACGAAAAACATTAATTAAAGGTGATCGCGGCAGGATTCTTTTAGGCAACCCCTGTGTAATCTATTCTACTATCATGTATCATTCTTAAATATAAGTTTCATTAGAATTACTGATCCCTACAGTTTTATGCAATGGGATCTTCGGCCATAAATCAAATGTTGCCTTTTAAATAACTTAATTTGGTACTTGAATATTTTTATGCATCTGGTATAACTTAAAAGATTCTTTGAGGATCATTACAAATTTAGTTTTGTAGTACATTTATTAATAACTATGTAATGTTAAACAAATATTCAACTATTAAAATTTCATTGTTACAAAAACTAACACCTAATTTGTCTGATCAATTTTTTTAGTAGTTTTATTTGTTGTACAAACAATACAGATTTTTTGATTATTGTACATCTATAAGTTATACCATTTCTACCACCAGTGGTCGTAAACAAAAGGTGGAGCCACCATCGTTCCTCAAGAAGATCGGTGATGCGGAAGTATTCCGCGGTCTTAGCGCCAAGTTCACAGCGTGCGCTACTGGAACACCTGAACCTGAAGTGGAATGGTGGGTATTATAGCATAGTCTCGGGACAACCAACATATCAAACACAGAATCCAGTTTTTGTAATTATTTTTTACACACAATTTTAACTTATGCAAGACTATTAATACTACAACTACATATCGTGTACAATTACAATATTTTAATCTAAAACTTTCCTCGACTACTGGTCACGTATCGAATAAATCATCTTTTGCGATTTTATTTTAATAGCACCAGAAAATACTTTAGCATTTAATACAATCATTAAACGGAAAAAAAACAAATTCTCTTAAGTACAATGACATCCATGGACGTAAAGTGAATATTTCGAAATAATACCAAGTACAATATAAATATAAATTGTGGCGAGTTGTGGCGCAGTAGTAATACAATTCGAAATGCAAATTTCATTTCTTCACTCTGGTATCGAGGCAAAGCACGGCGTTGAGTTCCGTGACTCAACACACAATGCCCAGAAAACCGGAATTCGGCAGAAAGTAGGGTGCTGTGTTCGGGGTACAGCGTAAAGCGATGACAATATAAATATAAGTAAATTACTTTCGAAACCGATGCTAGCTTCATATTCGACAATCGACGATTGCAATGTAAATGAAGCATTTTTGAATAGATTTTTATATAAATCAATATTCAATCCGTGTTACGCAGGTTCCGTAACGACATTAAGCTGTTCCCAAGCGAACGCATTCGCATTGAGCAAGAGACCACCGGCCTACTACGTTTGACCATCAGTGGTGTTGTGCCGGAGGACGTTGCTACTTACAAATGCCGTATTTATAACCCACATGGAGAGGATTCTTGTTCTGCTCAGCTTATTTATGATAGTAAGTAGTTTAAGTCGTATAAATTATACATCCGTAGGTGAACCATGACAATCTCAGACGATATATTGAAACACCTAAAAAAACCCTTTCTGCGTAGGCGTGTTCTATCTTACGTCTAATAATACCCGTGCCCTAGACAGATTTACATTAAACATTTTATATAATTATATTTTTTCTTGATATGGTTAGATAATGGCAGCGTATGAAGATATAGAGATATACCTATCAATATTCAACTCCCCGAGGTTAATAGGTATCATACCTATGTTATAAATATAAATACTCTCTCAACTGAGCCCACAGCTATCGTGTCAATCCAAACGCATTCTAACAGTGTACACAGCATCAATGTAAGAAAGAAATCATCTCTTGTTTAATTAGGAATAAAGTAAGAGATGATAAAATAATCATCAAAGGGAGGGACCATACAGTGATTTATTTAACAATACCATATCATTAATAGTTCTAAATTTTTTTACCTTAGCTCTAGAACCAAGCAGCGGTAAGAAACCCATCGGTGAACAATATTCTGACTTTGACAAGATGAAGAAGACCGGAGTACCGATGCCGCTAACAGACAAGCCTATTATATCTCGTATGGCAGATAGACATTTGACTTTATCCTGGAAGCCGTCTATACCACATCAGCCTAGGTTCCCGGTAACATACCAGGTCAGTAAGAAAACTTGAGAAAAAATATGTTAATAATTTTATTATTCATATAAATTTGTATAACTCATAATTTTAAATTAGAATATTCTTAATATTTTTCGTTTAATAACGTTACGCTAGATAAATTATCCGAGGCAAAATTTTAATCGTATTTGATTGCTGATTAAATGTAAATGTGTAAAATCAAAGTGTGACTGTAAATCGACTGGTTGTGGGTTCGATCCCCACTCGAGGAGATGAAATATTTACTTAAATTTATATTTCCATTTCTTCGCTCTGGTGTCGAGGCAAAAGCGCGGCGTTGAGTTCCTCCATTCAACACGCAATGCCTCCAGAATTCGGCAGAAAGTGGGGAACGGAGTGTCTTAACACTAGGTTCCCTCTGCCTACCCTGCTGTGTGCGGGATACAGCGTGAAGCTGATTTTTTTTTTGAGTGCTGATTAATGTGGTGGCCGAAAGGCGGATGCTTAAGATTCGTTAAAATAAAAAATTATAATACTAAGTTAATGATAATTAGGAGCTTTATTTCATTTTTCAGGTGGAAATGTGCGAAGTCCCAGATGGTGACTGGTTCACTGCCCGCACTGGACTACGCTCTTGCGTTTGTGACATTCGCAACTTAGAACCTTTCCGTGACTACAAATTCCGTGTCCGTGTCGAGAACAAATATGGCGTCAGTGACCCATCACCCTATGCCATTACCCATAGAGCCAAACTTGAACCAGATCCACCTAAATTCGTGCCTTACCTTGAGCCAGGCATTGATTTCAGGCCAGAAACTTCGCCGTATTTCCCAAAAGACTTCGATATTGAACGTCCGCCCCATGATGGTTATGCCCAAGCACCTAAATTCCTTCGTCAGGAACATGATTCTCAATATGGTGTGAAAGGCCACAATGTCAATCTGTTTTGGTTTGTGTACGGATATCCGAAACCGAAGATGACCTATTACTTCAATGATGAGCCAATCGACATTGGTGGTAGATACGATTGGAGTTACACGAGGAATGGACAGGCTACGCTGTTTATTAACAAGTAAGTAATACACTTTAAATTATATTATTATTAAAATATTGATGGAAAGCGTAAATGTCAGAAGTTTAAATTTTAAACCAAGCTGTAAGAATAGGAAAAAAGATACGTTGAAAGTTGTTGTGATGTTCTGCATCACGACATCCAACCAGCGCGTCAGGGACAGATATAACAAGGCACTTCCATCCATCCATTCCATAGTTCCTAGGCCGACGCGCAACGTGACCATACTAGCTCAGGCAATGCCCCTGGAGCTTATATGCTACGACACGGACGCCAAGGCTACCTCGAATGAATGTGTTACGTACGCGGCATGATTGTGTTAACTCAGCATCTTCATCTGCATGACGTGAAACTCCTGAATGTGCCGAAATAGTGCTGGCTGACATTCGATGCCCTATAAAAGAACCGGTTGGATGATGCTCTTGTATATCAGTCCCTTGAGCTTGGACGGTATTCTGCGGTCGCAGACCACACCAATGACATCCCGCTATTTGGCGATTATCTGGCCATGGACATTGCAATCGATACTTCCAGACACGTGCGAAAGGGATCGAAGGTACCTGAACTTTTCCGACTGGCTGGCTCCGGCTGGCTGGCAGGACTTATGAGGATATTGCTGGAATCAGGGGTCCCGCAGGCCATGTACTCGGTTTTCGATATATTTAGTTTAAGACCGGCATTCTCAAGCGTGGAGGTTTCAGAGGTTCACTTTACGCTTCAGCATTAGTCGGTTCTCGTCAATGAATGTCATCGGCATACATCATCAACCATGGAGGCTGACCCTGAATGTGAGCGGAGGCAGTAGCGAGCACTACATTGAATTAGAACGGTCTAAGAGCCGAGCTCTGGCGAACTCGTACTGTAATCTGGAATGGTTTATTGTCGCTAACAGCAGTCCTAACACTGATAATCTCAAAATACAATGTCTTTAAAATGAGGAAGAAAGAAAAAATAATTTTTTTGCTCACATAATTCGTGGAGTACGTACTTCCTAATCCTTGATGATGTAAATTATACATAATAATCTATTATAAAAACAATAATTAAATAATGTGTTGACATGTTACCCAAATTCCCCATAATTTAATTATTAATTTTCCATACATTAGAATGCTAGAACGCGACGTCGGTTACTACGAAGCTGTAGCCACCAACGAGCACGGCCAAGCTCGACAACGTGTCCGCCTCGAGGTGGCTGAATACCCAACTTTCATCAAACGTCCCGAAGAAATTATTGTACTACAACGTCGTTTAGTACGATTTGAGGCAAGAGTCACTGGAGTTCCTTATCCGGAGATCAAGTGGTACAAGGATTGGCAGCCTTTGGCTCCTAGTTCTAGAACCAAGGTGAGATTTGAGAAAAATGCTTACATTTTCGTTTCTTGGGCTTAGTAGTTATCGAACGTATTGTAAATAATGTTTATTAGTTTTTCTTGAATAGTCCTTTTGATATTGACAGCAAGTGTTGTATTTACTTTAAATAAACTATTATATTTAAATTGTGACATTCACACAACATTCATTTATGAAAATGTATTTTTTTATTCCAGATGCACTTCATAGAGCCAGACACAGTGGTGCTAACAATAAGCGACGCGATGCTCAAAGACGAGGGCCTCTACTCGGTGTCGGCGCGCAACGTCGCCGGCAGCGCCTCCGCCTCCGCCATGCTGCACGTCGAGGAGGATGAACATGAGTATTCTAGCCGGTTACTGTCTTTTTAGGATTTTTGGTTACTACTTATGAAATATTTAATATATTCATTACTTCGCTGTAGTAACTAGGCAAATTAAGCGGAAAGTGGGGAACGAACGTGACAACGGAGTGTCTTAACGCTAGGTTTCCAGGTTTATTTACAATTATTAATCATGTGTATGTGTAGTAATATAAACAAACTAGAGGGCGCGCGCGGCTTCGCCCGCTTATTAAGAAGTGAATTCTAAAAAAACCACGAAACATGTGTTCAATAAAATATTTATAACAGGCTGAATTTAAATTTTTATAAAAATCGGTGGCAATTTAAAGATTTTTCTATACAAACTTTCAACCCCTTATTTGAACCCTTAGGGGGTGAATTCTTAAAAACCATGAAATACGTGTTCAATGAAATATTTTTAAGAGTCTGAATTTCAAATTTTATAAAAATCGGTACAGATTAAAAAAAAATTTCATACAAACTTTCAATCCCTATTTCATCCCTTTAGGGTTAAAATTTTTCGAATTCCCTTCTTAGTGGATGTCCAGAAAATAAAAATAAACATCTGCCCAAATTTCACGTTTCTGCCATCAGCGGTTACGGCTCTGCGTGCATCTTACCTCAGTCAGTCAGCACAAGTCCTTTTATATATATAGATAATGAATATTTTTTTCAAGATTTATTAAGACGTCTATAAATTAATTTAACGCTTAGTCATACATACATAAATATGTACCTACATTAAGCAAAAAGATTAACCACTTGGCTCAACGTTTAAACTATAATATAATTTTACAGTGTCCGCGAATACCCACCACGCATTAAACCGAGCTCTAAGCCTTTTGGAGATTACTACGATCTCGGTGATGAATTGGGCCGCGGAGTACAAGGCGTTGTGTATCACGCTGCTGAAAGGACCACTGGTATGATCTTTTTATTATTTATATAAGTATACAATATAGGTCTTTTTTTTCGCTAGATCGCTTGAATAGTTTCTAGAGGCAGTAGGTCCACACCCGGTACGTTAAAATTTTTATACGTTTTTATTTATATTTGTATTGTTGATTTTTGAGATAGTAAAAGACAATTCAACAAAAATTACTTAGTCTTATATTCTAATTTATAGAAGATATATATTTTTTTAAATATAGACATATTAAGAAATTAAATAAACTTAAACTTTTTGTTATTTATACGACAAAGCTTATTGTCTGAGATATGTGAAAATAATTTGAAAATATCTACATATATCTATGTAATTACTTACAATCATTTACAAGATATGTACATCGTTGATTAGGGTATTTATACGTATTATTCAGTGCGCGATAGAATTAAATTGGACGAAAATGGACCAGTGTCTTAACACTAAATAGCGGAGAATGGAGTGTATTAAATAAAAAAAAAGCACTGATATCAAATACTCAGATACAAAATTTGTTTCCAGGTCGAAACTATGCCGCAAAGATCATGCACGGCCACTCCGAACTGAAACCCTTCATGAAGAACGAGTTAGACATCATGAACATGCTGAACGACCGCCATCTTTTACGTCTTTACGACGCGTACGAGCACGACCACACTCTCGCGCTTGTTCTTGAATTGGCCGGTGGTGGAGAATTGGTCAGGTATTGGGTTTTAATATCTAGATTGTGAGGTTATATGGAAGATGGATATAAGGATAAAGTTAAAAAATCTAGTTTTAAAATTTAATAAAAATAGTGTCGATTGATTTTTCCTGAGTTCAATCTGAGGCGAGTGTTCTCGTATCAAAATATATGTATGTATATATAAAAAACATATTTTTGGCCACATAATTTTATGTATTTCATTAAAAAGATATAAATATATATTTGGATTATAATTTTACTTTATATTCAAAATATAACTTTTACATTTTTATAATTTCCAATAATTTCGTTCCAGGGACCGTTTATTAAGAAGCCAGGGCTACACAGAACGTGAGGTTGCGGGATACATTCGTCAGCTTCTGCGTGGACTCAAACATATGCATGATAACAGCGTCGCACACTTAGGATTGACTGTTAGTGGCCTTTGGTTTCTTTTATTTATCCATGTGTAAGATGATAAGAAGGTCCATTATATCACTTAGTTCCAAATTAAGCTTCTAGAAACATTACGACATAAATTTAAACTTCGAATCTAGATGAATTTCCATGTTTTATTGTCTATCCTGGCCGGAACTATGTATATATTTAACCGGTAGTATAACATGAACGATCGATTTTAATTAGAAACTGCGCTTACTAAATACTTACTAACTATTAACAGTGTGGTCCATTTGTAAACAATGTCTTTCTACACTTCACAGATCGGAGAACTTCTTCTATCTCACGCCGGAAGCGATCTTCTCAAAATCTGCGATTTCGGTCTCTCTCGTAAAATACAAATGAACAAATACGCTTCCCTCGACTACGGAATGCCAGAATTCGTTTCACCAGAAGTTGCAAATGGAGAAGGGGTTAACTACGCTGCAGATATGTGGAGCGTTGGAATAATTACATACATTCTTCTCAGTGGATATTCTCCATTCCGGGGAATGAATGATAGAGAAACTTTGACCAGGATACGCCAGGGTAGCTGGGCTTGGCATGATGAGGAATGGTGGTCGAGGTTCAGTAAGGAATCTAGGGATTTTATCTCTAAACTATTAGTGATCAATTGGCAGGACAGGATGGATGTGGATAGAGCACTATCTCATCCTTGGTTGCTGTTAGCCGATAAGATATATCAGGATGAATATATCATTACTACGGATAGGTTGAGGAGTTATTATAATTCGTACAGGTAAGTGTTATGGCAAGTTAATTAATCTCATTTTATCTCTAGTTAATTAATATAATATCAGTTTATTATAAGTAACAGTTTTGGTACATTTTCAATTTGTTACAATACTTCCAAACAAAACAAACAATTGTGCTTAAACTTTTTCGAAACAACGTAATTTTTATGTTGATATTAATTAACTTAATGTTAATATATTTATTTGAAAAAAAAAATGCATTTCTTAAAACCATGCTATACGTTTTCAGGGAATGGATGAGCAATGCGCAATGCCGTACTTGGTTCCGTCGCCGTCCTCTTAGCGGTGCCTTTGATCACCCATCTAAGATGGTGTACCCGCCTGGAGGAATTTATACTCCTGAAGGTATTTTTAACTAAATATTTTTTCAGCTCTACGCTGTTCGTGCATTTATATATATGCGGGAATTTAAATAATACGGAACCTATTATCGAGACAGTCCGTTCTACACAGACACGCGTCACCCATTTTTATCCAGAATAATTTAAACATAATAAATGCTCCAAGTGGATATTGAACCCACAACCATTACAAATACAGTCAGACGTTGTCCCACCGCCACGACGACCTCTAACACTATATAGTAATATAAATAATGGCATTTCCAGGCACTCCTGAACGTGATACCTCTCGCGAGAGGAAGCCAGGCGAGTGGGATCTCAAGTTCAAGCAATGGGAACATCCTGATTGGGAAGTGTCCGCTACTTCTGAGAGCCAGTGAGTTTTTTTTAATATGTGATGTATGCTAAATAAATTAGATTGAACTAAAATTTATATGAAAAAAATAAATGAATGACGCCGTCTTAGCGCTAATCAATGAACGATACGTTAAAAACGTATAATCATATTTACTCGGTCTAGCAAAACAAAATTTATTGTAAGGAGAGCATTTACCTACAACACAACACCTCTTAATTAGACAGAGTCAACTACAAATTTTAGCAGAAAGTTCAAGAGAACTTTCTAATACGGGTAGAGATACCCGTATAACGACGAAAATATCTGAAGTTAAACATTATATGGTATAGTCACAGAATAATTTGTATAAATTACAGTTACCAAAATGGTCCAGATACGTATTTGCTGCAACTCCGCGATACTCAGTTCCCGGTGCGTCTTCGCGAGTATATGAAGGTTGCTTGTATACGTTCACCGGGATACAGTTTGAGTATACAGGATAGTTATGATCCTAGGGTGAGTTTGACAAATAAAGTTACTTCTATGTAATTAATAGTCTTTGTCAGTTATAAAAATATTTTGAGATAATTACTTTTTTTGAAATAACTGTTCCTTAAACTTTATGTAAACTATATTTCTCTCGATTAATTGTTACATTATCCTAATATAATCCTTACAGACGCCAATCATCCGTGAGCGACGTCGCTTCACCGACATAATGGACGAAGAAATCGATGACGAGCGCCGCGAGCGTATCAACAACTACGGCACCGAAAGCTATACTATCCGCCGTTTACGACACGAACTTGGTACACGCCTTGACTCCTACGCTGAAGCTCAGGCCTTTATGGAGTCTAAGAGGGACGGACGTTTGCCCTTCCTTAGAGAAAAACCTCGACTTCTTCCCGTACAAGAGGGACAACCCGCCCGTCTTAGCTGCTACGCTGTGGGTGACCCTCAACCTACCATACAATGGTTTAAAAATGATATGGTCATCGCTGAAGGCCAACGTATAAAGATAATTGAGGATGATGAAGGAAGATCCACTTTAGAATTCAACCCAGCTATGCATCATGATATCGGCTTCTATAAGGTAGTTGCGAGGAACAAAGTAGGACAAACTGTTGCCAGGACAAGGATAGTAGAAGCCACCACTCCTGATGCCCCGGATAGTCCAAGTGCTGCTGAAGTATCTGACTCAGAGGTTCTTTTAAGGTGGACGCAGCCTAAATATGACGGTAATTCGCCAGTAGTCTGCTACAGCTTACAGTACAAGAAAGGTGACAGTGTAGAATGGGTGACGGTAGCGGAAAATATTGACCACGAGTTCTTCGTTATACGAGACTTGGAGCCAGATACAAGTTATCAATTTAGACTGGCATCTCGTAATAGAATTGGATGGAGCGAAAAGGGCATTCCCACTGGTTTAGTCAAAACGAAAGAATCTGGCGCACCCAAAATCGAAATCACAAAAGCAATGAAACATCTCCAACAACTGACTGAATCTGGCCAAGAAATTGTTTTTGAGGAAGACAAACCCAAATTAGATTACAGTACTGAAGAAAACCCAATAGACTGGAACACGACACAGAACTTTTCTGATCGCTACACCTTCATATCTGAACTGTGGCGTGGAAAGTTCTCGATTGTTGTGAAGGGCGTGGATAAGGAAACAGATGACATAGTTGTAGCAAAGATTCTAGAAGTGCGACCGGAAACGGAAATTCAAGTTCAACGAGAATTTAACTGCATCCGTAAGTTGCGACACGAGAGGATATCAAATTTACTAGGTGCGTACCAATTACCTGGAGCTCCTGTGGCGGCATTGATTATGGAGAAATTACAAGGGGCTGACGTGCTGACATATCTATCCAGTCGTCACGATTATACGGAACAAATGGTGGCAACAATAATATTGCAAGTGCTAGACGGCTTACAGTACTTGCACTGGCGAGGCTACTGCCACTTGGACTTGCAGCCCGACAACGTGGTGATGGCGTCGGTTCGCTCCTTGCAAATTAAGTTGACTGACTTCGGTTCAGCTCACAGAGTTACCAAGCTTGGCACTAGCGTTCCGCAAGTTGGCGATTTAGAATACAAGGGTAAGTTTTTGTTTGATAATTATTTGTTATTAACATTGCTTAATTATTCTAGCCATATTAATATATTGTAGTAGTATACTCCAGTATATTGACATTTTAGTTTAATCACCGATTTAATTTATTAAATAGTATATATTTTTTTTTATTTTTCATAGCTTATCACACCTTGTGTAGTTAAAAATTGCAAACTTTTTATACAACGAATTTCTCCATACATGCAGGATGTGTGATCTCAATTTTGTCATATTTTATTATAATATATATTTAATATATAAAAGAAAACCATGTTTCAACTTATCATGAAAACTCAAACTTAAAAAACTTACCGTTAATAACACACAAAACAAAACATCAAAATATTATTAAAAATGCATTACATAATAAATAATATGAATTCACAATTTTCAGCGCCTGAAATTATCAACGACGAGGCGGCCTACCCACAGACGGACATCTGGTCGGTGGGAGTCCTCGCGTACATATTACTGTCAGGAGTGTCGCCATTCAGAGGAGACAGCGATACCGATACTCGCCAAAATATATGCTTTGTCAGATATCGATTTGAGCATTTGTATAAGGAAATCACTCAGGTTTGTTTTTGTTATCTTTACGTTTCTTTTATATGTGACTTTCAATTTAACCTACACAATAGTCAAATTATGCTAAAAAAAATGTGCTCCGTTAAAATGTTAAAATTTTACAATAGTTACAAAAATTTGTATTTAAAATATTCATATCTTTATAAAACGAAAGAAAAACATAGAAAACCATCAAATATTAGACTTTCAGTAATAGGAATTAGTCAATCAATAGTCCTTATACTACTAGGACTTTTGGTAATATTTGGAAGATCTTTGTCACCATCCAAAAGAAACAACTATTTATTGCCAATCAAATATTAGTTATGGATGCTAACGTGAACACTATTTAACACTAAACTACTACTTAACATTTCTTTTGTACAGGAAGCAACACGGTTCTTAATGTGGGTATTCAAGAAGGTGCCACTAAAGCGGCCGACGGCGGAGGAGTGCCACGAGCACCGCTGGCTCGCGCACTCCGACTTCACTCAGAGGAAACGCGAGCGAGCTGTGTTTATATCGTCTCGTCTTAAGGTAATGTAGGATAATTTGGATTTCTTTTATTAATTAGGCATTTAAATGACAATTCACTTGAACGTATAAATAAGGATATGAAACAACGCCTCCTCGAAACTGTTTCTAAAAAGTTTCATTACTTTATGGGTTTCGTTAGTTGGAAGAGTTTCATAAATTACTTAGTGTCCATTAATCAAATTACATTTTTGTGTTATAGGTAAAGTTTCTATATCATAATATATTATGCACACAACAGCAAAGGATGTTGAAATTAAAATTATTAGTGTGTAAGAGGACAGCTGCGTTATATAAGGTTGCTGATTCGAATCCTACTCAAAACAATGTTCATATTTATTTCAAATATTTTGGTTTTCAAAAAAAAACTACGAAATGCATCATTGTGTTCTCTTACCCAACAACTACTAAGTTTACTTCTGACTATTTCGTTAAAAAATTAAGAGAAATTACAATATGAAAACTACCATAAAGTCCCCAGTAAAATATTATAATAAATTCAACAGGAATTCTCCGAAGAATACCACACAAAGAAATCGGAGGAGGCGTCGAAAACTGATGCCCTTTCTTCAGTAGCATCGCCACGAATGCTCGTCAGGTCTAACAGCATTACCGACGAGTTATTATCCGCTGCACGCTGACCAACCACTGCTCAAATGCCCTTACAATATTTTAAATTTGGTTAATAAAATATCGATTTAGATTATATTATTTAAGAGGCACAAAAAAATATTTTTTACGTATTATTGAAAATTGGGAATCAATATGAATAATTAATTACGTAATTTTGCAGCAAGGGATGTATAAAATTTCATTTTCTAATTTCAATATATTTTGTAAAGGTTAAATATTTTCTATTTCATTAAGTCTGCTCAAATTTCGCAAACGAAACGCACAATAATTATAAATTATTTTGGCCAATTTTAATGTTAAATAATATTATCTGGTATCGATGCTGAGTGTTATATTATAATATTTTATACTTCTCTTCTTTTCTACTATCATGTTTGCAGTAAAAACACAATTACAAATAAGGGTTTGAAAAATAAGGAATTGAATCGTATGTGATCTGTGAAGTTTTTGTTTAGGATTTTGTGTCTGTGCCCAAACATTTTTTATACTATGTAATTAATTATTATTACAAAAAATTTGATATAATTTATGCTGCATACAAAATCTAGATTTTGATATGCTACTTATGAAATCTTATTTATAAAATCATTTATGTTTGTAAATATATTAGATTCGTTTTATAATTATAATCTAACTAACGGTAGAAAGGAACGTTTAGAATTTTTTTTAAATAAACGTAAAATTTAAACACTTATAATTAAACGACTGCTTTAAATTTTTTTGCATCATTCATTTTAATTTATTTTTTTCGCCATCATCAAATTCTAGTCATATAAAATCGTCCCGAATCTTAACATTAAGTTTTGTAAACAATTTTTACTATTTATTTATTTATTAATACGATGAGTACTGTTTCAGTATTCTTTAAATAAAGAAAATTTTGTTCAAAATATGTTTTATTCAATTTTCTTTTGTGACTTGAAAAATATTTTTCTAATTAACATGTTTTTTATATCTCTCTCCACATATTACTTGCCTACTTGGGATAACACAAATTATTCCCCTGAGTGTAAGTCAAGCCTACAAGTAGGTTTATAGTCAGATGCTTTTCCACTGCATCATGACAGCCTCTACTATTTTCCCAACCATCCCAACGATTTTACAAAAGGATAATAATTGGTTATAAATTAAATTCTACAGGATAAAATAAAAGTCAGGTATAAAAAATATGATACTTAGATATATTATAAATTTCATAGCACAAAATTCAATGAGATGGACTCAAACGTTTAGACAACTGAAGAGCATTTATTGTTGAGAAAAAAAAGTATTAAAAAAAAGCATTGACGAATGACTAGACATTATAAATTTAAAAAAGGAACATATACACAATCGCAATAGCATTATACAACATTTGTAGTAAAAAAAAATCATGATATATATATACTATATTGCATAAGTATTTTATTTGTGGAAGAGATTTATCCCTACCTCATTGGAGCAAAGACATACTTTATATAATATCGGGAACACAAATTAAAAATAATTATATATATCGACTCAATTACATTTGAACTCACAATTACTATTTATACTACATTGTAATCGTTGTGAGTTCAAGGAGTTTTTTGTTTTTTTGCAGCTTCGCGCCGTATCCCGCACAGTATATCGTACGTATCCATTAAGACAATTCTGCGGCCCACTCTCCGCCAAATTCTGGGGACAAGGCATGTTGAAAGGCGGAACTAAACGCTGCGCTTTTGTCTCGTTGCCAAAGCCAGGAAATTAAAGTATAAAATATTTTATTTGTGTGAGTAATAATCCGACCTACAACCTGTCGCATTTACTGTCGCCGCTACGCTAGGGGCAACTGCGTAAATTTTGGTACGATTGGCGTCAATGTATACAATTTGATATTTTTTAACTAAATCACAAGTGAACACTTTAAAATCAAAGAAATAGACAAAATATAAAAAAATACAGTAAAAACACTTTGTAAATGATAAATAAATTTTGACTACCGTGAAGAAAAACACATTATTATATATTTATATAAATATTAATAAATATATAGAAGATATATTTCATTAATTGGATACATAAAAAAATCTATATTCGATATACAATATATGATAAATAAAATGCATTTTCATTTAGTGAATATGGATAATAAAAATAGATATTAAAATTATTAGATCCACAAAAAATATTCTTCGAGCACTTGATTATTTATAATCATCAATGGAGTAATGCTGGTTTCTAAATTTCTAAATTAAGACACAAAAATATTACTAAAACTAAGCAATTGTTTTTACAGCAGGAATTGCGCCGCCGCCTATTGAACAACAACCACGCATTTTGTTTCAATTAACCAATAAGTTCCTATAAATAACAATTTTTAAAATGTTAATGATAAATTTAAATTTAATAATAAATTTAAATTTAATAATAAATTTAAATTTAATAATAAATTTAAATTTAATAATAAATTTAAATTTATTTATTTAAAATGTTAAAATATGTGAAATGATTTTCTACAAAAACTATTCCACAGTAAAATCACTGAACTTATTATAAGTTATACACACTTCAGCTGTCTAAATATAATGTTATTGAAAAATCTGTTTATTGCTTTTAATTTAATTCATATTTTCTAATCTACAATAGGATGTTAAAAATTTATTTTAATGTGTTTAAAATAACATTATCTCCATAATAAAAGTGCCCTAACTCAAATTTCCTAAATGCTCATTTTGTTAAAAACTATGCATAAAATTTGTTTGTGTTGAATTTTAAATATAAAAAGGGAAGTAGCGCGGCGTTGAGTTCCGTCACTCAACACGCAATGCGTTCAGTATTCGGCGAAGAATAGGGGAGGGAGTGTTTTAACACTAAGTTCCCTCTGCCTACCCTGCTGTGCGCGGAATACAGCGTGAAGCTGATATATTTATTTTATTTATATGTAATTATTTACATATTAACGAAAGCTTTTCAATTACTTGACAGCCTTAGAATTAAGGTAGAACCAAAGTGTAGTGTTTCAGAAATTGTAACTTTTTAAGTTAGGTCACTTTTATTTTATATCTTTTATTTTATAGTTGAAAAATTTTTTTTTGAAAATATAAATAATAATTTAAAAAATTAACTATCTTTTCTCTTCTCTTTTTTTTCTTTCGTCTGTTCATTTTTCAAGAAGTATTTGTGTTTATAATATTAGAATATTGCTATGAAAAATGGGATCCAAACAATTTTCTCAAAGTATACTATAATACTTTGAGAAAATTGTCTGAATCTATAGAATTTAAAACAGTTACAATTGAAATTAAAATAATTTTTACAACAATATTTGCTATATTTTGATATCATAAAAATAAATATAGGTATATCTATTATTTCAAAGATGGCTGACATTTTTTGTACAAATCAATTCTATTTATATTATCTATGGTTTTAACAAAATTACATAATTATCCTTCTATTTGTATACATTTTACATTGTTTTTTTACTAGATTTTTTATTGATAAAGCAAAACATATATTAAGTATTTAAATTATTAAATAACTATAGAACTTTTGACTACTATGTAAAAATTTGTAATGTTAATTGGTTAAGAAGTAATTTGATGGGTTGATGGCAATTAATAAAATGTTTACTTTATATAGAATTTCGAGACATTGCGTTCAAGACATTGTATTATCAAGCTGGCAGAACTTTCATATTTTCTTCCATATTGTTTACCCATTAGAGAATAATCAGCACAAGTTAACTGTATAGATTAAAACCACATATAAGAAACATTACATATCCAATAAATTTAAGTTACATTCTATATTTTTATTTGCAATTGTATTCTTATAAAAGATTAACAAATGCCTGTTTTAACATACATAACTACATAAGTCAGTATATATAAATATTACAACATTATTATTGATATCATAAAAACTTTACAATCAAAATTCACAAAAAAATGTTTTTAAAAATTACATACCCATCAAATATCTTCCTCTAGAAAAACCAGAAACAATTTGGTAACCAAAACACACCAAAAAATATCACTATAAAAAAAACTTTTAAACAATCTATCACTGAAACATTGTCTATGGGAAACTTTTACACTTTTAATATTAAATATTGTTATTCACTTTGCCGAAGCGAGGCCTTCCTCATCTCTTTCCTTTGGACACTGCTATATATTCTAGAACTCTAGATTGAAACTCGGTTTTATTTTTCTTATACATTTCTGCAGCTTCTATATTTAATGGATCCTCGAAATTAAGTAAGTCCTGTAATGTGATATATATTTTTAGATTCATTTTGTGACATGCTTATATATATGTAGCTTACCAGAGGAACAGAATGAATCTAATTCATTCCAAGTGTGAATTGAATCCACAGCTGTTTACAATCTGACAATTTTTCACTGCATCATGACAGCCTCCAATTATTACATTCAATTAAATTAAAATAATTTAGTATAAAAAGTATTTATTAAAATAACTAATTTAGCAAGATTTTTTTATTTTGTCAAGCATTATGAATTAACTATTTATTTTTTTAAAAAAGTCTCTTATCAATTACAATTACGATAAAAGCAAAGAAAATCATAGAAATTTAGATTTTTATCTACATATACATATAAATAGCATGATCTACTTTCCTCCCAAATTTTAAGTCATTATGTGTTGAGTTGCAGAATTACATAGGACATTGTCTTTCCAGAGTGATATGAAATAATTCATTCATTTCCCCCAGTCGGGAATGAACCCCCAACGAAGACCTAAGTTCATAATATAAAGTGTTACAAATCAAATACTGAAAAATTTAACTGAATAACCATAGTACAACTTTTCAAGAATTATGAGGTACACTAAAAAACATAAGAAGAGAAATTGTAAGAAGTGAATAAAAATATACAACAGTATTTAATATTAAATATTCAAATAAAAGATTTTTAATATTAAATAAAATCATTTAAAGAAAAATTTAAATAGCAACTTGTATTATATAAATGTATATTATATAATTCAATGCATATTAAAGCATATATCATAGTAATTATATTTAATCTCATTTGAATTCTGGAGGTCTTGCATGTAGAGTGATGGAACTCAACACTCGCACTTTACCTCAATACCAATAGTAATGAAAATATAAATTTAAATAAATATTTCATGTCCTTGAGTGGAGTTTGAACCCACAGCCAGTCACATTTACAGTCACAGACTTGTGCCCCTGCACCATGACTGGCCTCTTATCTAATTAACTAAGAGAAAAGGTTTTATTACATAACATTATTTACAGTAATCTCAACAAAAGGACTACCTAACACAAATAGTAATCAGTAAGTAATTTATTTTCAATTTGAACCAGTAGTTCCTACGATCAGTACATTCAGCCTAACAAACTATTTAGTTTTATCATGTTAGTATAGATTACTTTTAAGTAGTTAAATACTTACTGTAAATAAAGAATTTAATCCCCATACAACATCTTTAAGTCTTCTTGTGGGTGCCCAGCCATGTTCATCTATTGAAGTTTGTCTTAAAAGTGACAAACATATATCACCATCTACATTAATATTTGGATGCCATAGGCGGGTTAAGCATTTAACTTTAGGAGGCTGGAATTTAAGTTATATTTAGTACAATTATATAGCATGTACAATAAAAATAAAATGTTGCTACAAAAAATCAAAAATCTATAAAATATTAAGAAAATTATGTTTTTTTTCTGCCTCACACTGTATGCTACGTATCATAGGGTTCAGAAACATAGTGTTCAGGCTCTGTTCTCTATTTTAAAGACTTAAGAATTGTATAGCAACAAAACGAAATTATTTCTTTTGCTCGATGGTAATGGGTACCAACAACTATCCCATTTACGTAAGTGAAATGTATATTAGTATATTCCACTGTGCCATGATAGCTTAAATAAAATGTTACAAACTGAAAACTTGTTGTATTAATAATTAGATACTAATCCAAATAATACTCTTATTTAAATTATACGAAACTTACAGCCATATTATAATCTTCAGTCACAAATACAGCAAATTTGAATTTACCTCCCGACCAGTAACCTTCGTCGGGTGCAACAGTCAAAATAAATTCGTTTAATACATTTGGATCTTCAAAATGCACAGAACACGTAACAGGAAGGTTTTCATTCATTTCCTGCACTTCTTTAACTAACAATTTGTCTCTCACGGATATTCTTTTTATAGGTTCTACGGTAACCCCGTTCGTTGATTCCGTATGTTCCTTTTTTAACTTTCTGTTAAGCGTTATCATTGTAAACTACCTATATAGTCTTAAAAATAGAAATATTTTATATCAATTTAAGACATAAACTAGAAAATATCGACTGGTTTCTAGTTTTTTCGCAGAGTTTTACAGACTTGAACCAAAAAATTTCAAGCTGTCAATTGTCAACTGTCAAAACAAATTGCCCACTACGGTTGTTGCACAGATATAAACTAAAAAGCGCGTTTAGGATAACGGGCAATGCTGATTAAAATCTATATGGTTTTATGGACACAATAAAACGTAAATATTTTTGAGTTCTTTAAAATTTTATCAATATCCTCATAAAAGATCAAAAAACATAAAAATGGACTGCAAAAAACTTTACCGTATGGTGACTACCATGATACCAGGATACTCTATAGCATATGATACTAATCTGTGCTTGACATTTCATGTCCACAATTTTGACTTGTAGTTGTTAATATTAGTTGAGTTGAGAGTTGACACTGACAGATAATTAGTGATGCTATCAGCTGAAAAACTATACAACAATTAGAAAACTAAAGAAATAAAAAATTGTTACTGTATAACGTGTATAAGTCTTTTTTAGTACTCGTTCCTAAAAAATGGCAGAAATCGATTGGCCCTGGCAGTATAATTTTCCTCCTTTCTTTACGTAAGTAGTATCATTTACTATTACACTTTTATTGTGATTCACCGTCAAGATGAGTTTAATAGGAAAAACTTGGGAATACATAAACGAAGGTAACATCCACATTGTAATTGGCATAAAAGCCACAGATTATGTTATTCGACTGTTAAAAGACGAAGAAAATGCTATTAATTTGGAAAATATAAAGAACGCAACACGCTTCGTGAATTTAATAATGATACCTCTGTTATTTGGCGATTACGTGTATAAAGAAGATTTGATTACTTTATCGAATGAAGACGTGACCAGATTATCATTAAATCTTGTCAATTTAAGGCCCAAGTATAGGCAAATCAAATCAACTTTAAGTCAGTATGCTATTAAAGCACCTAACTTGACTATAATAAATCCTAGTTGTGATAATTTTTGTATAGAAATTAAACCTAAAGAAGGTTTCATGTCAGCAAATTTTGCTGAATATTCAAAATGCTATTACTGTCTTAAGCAATTTTCAAAATTGTCAGAAAAGCAAATTGATAACATTAGTGACTACTGCCCATTGGATTTATTTTCTGGAGACAGAATAAGAATGAAACAAGCATTACTACACTTACTGCAAAATCCCCAAAATAACATAAAATTGTTTACAAATGGGAACATAGTATACAATGAAAAATCTAAATTAATAGATTTAGAACATTTTCTTTCACAAACTCAAATATTCAAATCGGTCAATATATTTATAGATTTCATTATTCATATTTTAATTAACAATGAGAACTTTGAAAATACTATTGAAGAATCTCTACATGTATCTCTTAATCAAAAATCTGAAAAATGTACTGAAAGCGTATCTCTTAGTAATAATAGTTTCCTTCATAAGTTACTTACTTTACAAAAGTTATCTGAAACTAACATTAATCCTAGAGGAGATAATGGTAATTGTGACTATGTATCAATATTATTAAAACAGTTAAGTGATCATAAGCTTAATTTAATAAATATGGAAGATAAAGCCAAATTTATAAAAATTGTGGATCCAATACATTTAGCATTAATATCTGCAGTCGCTAAAGATTGTTCTATAATGATAACATTTGCTACTAAAAGTGATAAAATACTACCATACATAAAAATAAGAGAAAAAAAAATATTTTATAGAATATCTATAACAGATTTAGAACCAAAATCCATAGAAACACTTGTTAAAAGAAAAAAAACTGAGCAAAAGCTCATGAGTTTATATCATAATTATAAAAAAAATGCAATGTGTAAGTATTTAATATAAAAAGATTCTTTGAAGTTTTTATTTTTAGAAATGATATTGCATTGATATTTTATAATAATTGTAGAGATCCTTGTTGTACAGAGACACAAGCATGCAGCTGTGAATGCAACAGCTGTGTATTTGATTCTCACTCTCTCTTTGGAGAATAACATATTAATAATTTATTTTCCTCGCTCTGGTAACGAGGCCAATCGCGGCGTTGAGTTCCGCCATTCAACATGCAATGCCTCGAAAATACAGCAGAAAGTGAGTGTTGTAATGAAAGTTGTGGTTTCAATTAACCACTCTAGAAAACAAGTTATTCTTATTGTCCTCGCTCTGGCTTTGTCTCCAAATTGGGGCATTGCATGTCTTAGCTCAATATTTTCCCCCTGCCGAAGCTAAAAAAAATATTGTTTGTAGAATATACTGTTAATATATTACCAATATTTCATTGTAATATCTTTTTAATATTTGCTCTTTTAGAATACAACCACACTCCGAAACAAGAACAAAGCAATTAGACGCATGGCAAGAACTTATATCTAACTATCTTAAAGTAACCAAACAATCTACCATAGACATAAGAGAATCACAGAACAGTCCATTATTTAATAATCCCTCAATAAATAGAAAATTATCATCAGAAGCTTTATTACTTATTTTAGAGGACATGGGGAAAAATGGCAAAGCGGCGCCAATAGATAAAAGTAAAAATGTATGGGAGATTTATTGGCACTCGCTAGATGAGTGGGGTAATATGATTTATAACTGGGCAAGTTGTAATGGTTTAAATAATTCAGTTTGCACACTCTTTGAATTGAGGGAGGGTGATAATACTGTCGAAGAAGGTAAGTTCCAAAATGATTACCAAGATAAGATATTAATTTATTACATATTATGAGTTATAACTAAATAGTTAATGGCTATGGACAAAGGAAAAGATAAGACGTAGCGTTTGACCCGTTTTCTCTCACTACGGTTCTATGGAGGCTAAAAGTGTTATAGAATAAAGTGTGAAATTACCTAAGAAATTAATGTGACAGTGAATATGTATACTTTTCATATAATTTATTAAAAAAAATTAGAATTACTACTTTAAATCATGTTTTGAATGATCACTTGTACTTGGTTCCTAAATTTTTCGTACACTGGGTACCTAAATTTATTAAATTTTCCAATTATACCCACAAGAATCAAATATTTAAATAAAAGTAAAGCAAACGACATAGTTACTGAATGATTCCAAAATGAGTAGAAACAATTGTTTAAAATGTCCTAACCATCACTAATAAATAAATGACCAATATACACACAGATTTCCTATGCCGCATTCAAAATGTTTAGTAAGTTTTGTAATTATCATATCTCAATAATGTCAAATTAGTTTTATAATCTTTTTTTTTTCAGAATTCCATGGTCTTGACATGAATATTTTAGTAAAAGCGTTAAAATCTTTAGAAGTCAAAGGAAAATGTGAATTAATGGAATTTGATGAAAACCAAGGTGTTAAGTTCTTCTGACATATCATAGAGATTGTTTGATCTATAAAATATTAATATGAAATAAAGTGTTATCAGAATTTTGTTAAGTTATAACTATTTTGTGACGTTGAAAAATATATTGCTTGCTATTTATTTGTGGTGTTTAATTAATAACTACTTTATTTTTTCACAAAAAAAGTAAAGAATACCGTGCTTACCTGCTGGTTAATAGTTAAAAATTACGTTATTTGTTAAAATAAGTAAAAAAGGCCAGTAGTGGCGCAAATGACTGTAAACGTGACTGGTTATGGGTTAGAACTTTGATCTCCACTCCCTTGAGTGAAGATCAAAGTTCTAACCTTCATTTCCTTAAATGAAGTATTTATTTAAATTTTATTTCCATCCCTCGACACCAGTCGAAGCAAAGCGAGGCGTTGAGTTCCGCCACTCAACAAGCAATGTCTCTAAAATTCGGCGGAAAGTGGAGAACAGAGTGTCTTTACATAAGGTTTCCTATAAAAAAATTACAAAATATTACAAAAAAATAGGAAAAAAGGGCGGATGACAAAATTACGAAACATATTTAATATATTTTATTAATCCCAATCAAGTCAATAGTGTAAAATTGTACAATGTCAAAACTCTTACTCTAAGTGTATCTACAGATATAATACAAAATACAAATACATATTTGTATAAATTCTAATAACTTCACCCTACTCGTGAAATTTAATAGTTCTGTGGACCTCGTTATTATGTAAAATTGATTATAATTATAAAAATGTCATTCATATTAATGTAATGAAAAACGAACCTACACTCCTCTGACTTGATATTTGAATGAACACGATTAATTATTATTACAATTGTGATAAATTAGCAAACAACTAGAATATTTTTTCTAATACTAACTAATTATACTATTTACAAAAATGTATGGTTCTTGGAAATATTAATCCAAATAAATTATAGTTTCCTATTATACAATGTAATATATATTTGTTATATTATATAATTTAATAGGTATATAGAAATTAATTAGTGGATATAGGTATTGTTAAAGGAAAAAAAATGTAATTCACCCAAAGCAAAATTAATAAAAATTACTAACCCTTAACTATATTAGGTCTATATTTTTTATATTTAAATTACATTTTTCACATTCAATATTTTATCTATGTATAAAAACAACAAAATACATCTAGATAAAACTAATTGAACAATCAGTCTTTGTTTATATAAAGAAAAATAACAAATTTAAAATTTTGTTATAAATAAATATAATAAAAAAAAATTACTTTTATTAATTGTGCATTTCTAAATGTACTTTTTTCAAAAATCATTTTACATTATTATTTAATAAAAAAAGTAGATACTCAATGTGTTTTAGCCTTTTCAACATCTTTGAATAATTAAATAATTCATGGTACTTTCAATAGTCAAGTCATATTTTATTTTCGATAAAGAGCAATAGTTATGAAGCTTACATTTTTAAGGCTAGTTATTTTCATATTTCCTAAATTACACATATAAACATAGATAAGAAATGATATGACAAACAAATTATTATTATATCACATCACAGATTAATTATAATAAATAATTAACACATA
This sequence comes from Heliconius himera, assembly GCA_021202915.1. Taxonomy (NCBI): domain Eukaryota; kingdom Metazoa; phylum Arthropoda; class Insecta; order Lepidoptera; family Nymphalidae; genus Heliconius; species Heliconius himera. Next base: position 24,806 of record JAJHJA010001207.1, on the reverse strand, counting down.
TTTATTATGATAATAAACAAAATCTCACAAACCTTCATTTATAATTCAACCAAGAACTTGTTTTAGGGATATGTTTCAAGAAAAATAATATTGTAAAGTGTGAATTAGTGGACTATCGGTTTTTAAACTCACTATAAGTATAAATTTATTATTTTTAAATAATTATAGGTAGATGACGAAAGGAAAGTGAAATATAAACCTTTCATGATACAACAATACCTCAACGCTAGTAAATACAAAGATTTTCTAGTAAAATCTAAGATTTGCTAATCATCGAACAGTTTGAAATCAGACATGAAACTTGTCTTAATTTTTTTCCAAAAAACTTAGTACTTATACAACCATAACTGCACTTATATATAAAAAAAATAGTTACTTTGATTAGAAAATAATTAATCACACGATATGTTACGAAATAAATTAAAAAATAATAGGTGCTACATATAAAAATCGATATCCAACAATTCCTTATAATTACCCAATGTTGAGAAAATTAATATATATTTTTAAATAACTTGAAAATTTATGTGTTAGGATATTGGTATAGGTACTAATAATTAAAGTGTTAATCTTAGTATCTACAGAAAAGACACTTTTTGTCGCAATTTTTACATTATTTTTAATTACATACAATGTTTTACACAAAATTTAATATTCTTGCACTACCTATATTTTTGATAATGCTACAAAAAATTTTGTAAAACACTCAGTTCTCAGACATAAAACAGACCTAGCTAACGATAACTAATGTAATCTGTAAATATTACAATAACAAATATTACCCCCAAACGTACATCGAAGCCGCAACCGTCACATGCATAATAAACATTCACAGCTAAAGTTATAAATTTACAAATGATCACTACACTCCAAAGCAGCGTTACAATAACCGTTGCTTCTGTCTAAAGTCCCGTTGGCGATGGTGGGTATGCCATTGGTCTTCTCGTGGGTTAAGTCTATGGCGGGACTTACGGCGTTCTTGGCGGTGGGCGGTCGGTAGAACCACCACGCGAAGAAAAAGAATAGTACGGAACACAGTTTACCTACTAAGGCTAATGCTAGCATGTACCTGAAACAATAGTAGGTAATGTATGTTAATTATTTATTTTAGTTTCACGCATCTCTAGTAATATAGTCAATAGTGTAGGCTGAGAGCGGCCTAGAGTAGTGTTACGAAACTTATTTGTTGAATTCCCGCTCAATTAAAAAATATTGCGTGTCAAGTGGCGTATTCCATTTAAATATTATCAAAGAAGAATTGACAATATTTAAATCTACTAAGTACTATTTTTATTTTGTTAACCCATGTTTCCATGTAAGTGGCCTATGTCTTTAATGGAAAATAAGAAATCTTTAACCACAAATCTAATCATTTTGTTGAGTGAGGATTGTACTTACAACCATCGTATTAACAGTCGCTCACTGTTATAATATTTATTATAATAACACGAAAAATTATATTATATAAGTTATCAGTAATATATATACCTATAATTTTTTTACATTTTGTCTGTAAGCCACAGGGAATTGGCTACGTAACTTTGTTCTCCATTTAATATCGATAAGGCTCTATCATGTAGTTATTTAGCTGTTTGCTATCATGTAGTGCGTTAGCTTAATGCTGTAACCCACATATAATAGGGCTCATTTTCCAGACATTGCGTATTAAGAGCCAAGAATAGAAATTACTTAAAAAAATATTTAAATAGGATATGAATCCACAACGTCCCATTAAATAAGACTAACCTGCTCATATGGTAGTTATCATACAGCTGACAGGCTCCGCTGGTCCACAGTCTACAAGACAGGTCTATGAGGAAGCCGAAGAGTAGCGGCGCGGGTATAGTACCGAGCAACCGCACTAATATCCATTGAATGCCTAATGCGAATGAACGTTGATCTTCTCGAACACATCTGTTGAACAAATAATGAGAATTTTAATTAAAATAGTTTATTGTTTTTAAAAATAAAATCGCGTTTTATCTTAGTGCAGAGAAATTAATTTCCATTTTGTATCGATAGAAGTACCTATGTTCTTACTGGATTTTTTACAATATACCTACTTTGTCCCGATTGTGAAATTTTCTATCAAATTGTTGCTATTCTTCCACAGGCCTTTACAAGATTATTAGTAATAACAAGTAGCCTTTTAACCTAATTTACCTTAGAGTGGCAGACAGCGCGGGCATAGTCGCTATGAAAGTGAACAGCATCACGCAGAAGGAGAGGAACACGAACAACCAGAGGTACGGACACTCCGAGCTGCACGCGTTGTTTATAGCTTCATAGGCTATCGTTTGATTGTCTTCTGCAATTGAGATTTGGTTATATATTCTTTGCTAGTAGATTATTGCCATTTAATTTAAAAAAAAGTGTAAAATATTAGGAATATTATACACTTTTTTTTAAATTTTACTATCTTATCAGTAATATAAACAATACTACGTAAGTCATATACACACTCCATATGCAAAATAGTAGCCCCTATTCTGAAAACATGTTTACATCCCGTATGACAATGGAAATTCACTAAATTTAGGTACTAAATTTAAGCTATAATATTTATAAAATTTATTCTTAGGCCTCTATATTTTTTCCTTACCTTTCCATGTAGCAGCATAGTATGACTGTGAACGCAACGGTTGTGAGATCCCCTCTCGGGGAAACGAATTATTTAATATTTTTATTTCTTCGTTTTGATAAAAAGACAAAGCGCAGCGATGAGTTTCGCCACTTGTCACTGAATGTATTTTTATTAATAAATTATTTAGTCTATATTACACAATTAGTCGTAAGTAATGTAACCCACCAGTAGTGTAGGCGCCCCCGGCGGCGACGCAGGCGCAGTCGGCGTAGAGCGTGGTGGCGCCGTGGCGGCGCGCGCGCGCGCAGCCGGCGTGGCACGGCGACGCGTAGGCGCGCCCGTCCGCGCCGCACACCGCCGTCGAGCGCGAGTACGCGCACGCGCAGCCCACGTTGCACTGTGCGGTCAGGCGGCTCGCGCTGCAATTACGGACACACATGGATCTAGTTAGGCAGAGAGAACTGAATCTCAAGACACTCTGGCACCCACTCGCTGCCAAAATTCGAGATATTACATGCGTGAGTGGTAGAACGGAACACCACGCGTTGTCTTGTTACAAAAGCGACAAAATGAAAATAATTCATTCATCTTTGTGGAAGTAGAATTGTCTTGTTTACTATCAGACTATACCGCAGACCACGAAGGCCTAAACTTATTATTCTAGATCAGGATGACGTATACAGGGAATGTAACATAATTACATTTTTTTATCTTTACTCTTATCCCACATGCATGTTAGATAGAGGGAACCTAGTGTTAAAACACACCGTTCTCCACTTTTCATCGAGATTCTCGAAACATTGCGTGTTGAGTGGCCGAACTCGACTTTGTTGCACAAGCAAGAAAATTAAAATATTAAATATCTATATTCCCCTGAGTGGGAATTTAATCCACAACCATCGCGTTTACAGCGACACCTGCTACCGGGCCACGACAGCCCATTGATTTTCAATTTAACATTAAAAATATTCGTAACTCGTAAACACTTGAAAAACTATTTACTGAAAGTTACGCTAACAAGACGCTACTCACTTAACAACACTAGGACTATCATACGGTATAGTGACTCCGGCAAAGGGATAATCGTCACAGCTCAGTACAAAAGATATGCAGAACACAGCGGCCGCTAGGGTCGCGGCTACACACAGTTTAATGATGCCCCCACAGTTGAGCTTCCAGCGTTTGACTAGCCATCCTCCTAGAAACGTTCCGCCTCCACCTGCTGGTACCGTTATGACACCTGGAAGGAAAATATACTTTTTATTATTAAATTAGCTTTTTAACTGCAGCTTCACCGCCGAAATCAAATAAATATGACAGATTTTAAATCAATCAGTCAATCAGTTCAACACGCACCGCCCAAAATTAAGATATTATTAACAATAGAGATAAGAATAGAGAAATTAATATTATTTTGGTGAGGCAAAGACTCTTCGTTCTCCATTTTTGACTAAGAACAATTTCGTTCGTTATTGTTATATATTTATAAACGTAATATAATATAAATATAAAAAAATACAAATAAAATTTAAAAATCTAAATGGATTGAAAACAACACTAACCCAACAACATGGCCGCCTCAGATGCACTCACAGAAAATTGATTCTCAATAAGTTTCGGGAGGAAAGCGGCGAAACCGGATATGAGCATTCCTTCACTTGCACCAGCTAAATTAAGAAACATAAATGTAGGGTTCTTGAAGAGGGCTGCGGCCGCTTTAGGCAGTTCGTGTAATGCGTTGAACGCCGCCGACTTAGTGGCCGCCCCTTCGTGAGCTTCGGATACTTTGGATGCCCGAATTTCTGCCGCACCTGTGTTAGAATTAAAATTAAAAATTAAATCAGTTTCATGCTGTATATCCCGCTCACAGCAAGGTAGGCAGAGGGAACCTAGTGTTAAGACACTTTGTTCCCCACTTTCTGCTGGATCCTAGAGGTATTGTTGCTCGACATCAAAGCAAAGAAATTAAAATATAAATTTAAGTAAGTATTTAATTTCCTTGAGTAGGGATCAAACTCACAACCAGTCGCATTTACAGTAACATTTTGTGCCCCTGCGTCACGACTGGTCTCATCCTACGCATTCTGTGTTACAGATGACAAAAAAATTACAACAAAAAATAATAGACTCATACATCATTGATAGCTAGTGAAAATCACTAACATTACTTATATATTTCATTAATTAGACCTATTTTAAGACACGCATTCATTTTATTATTAAGTGTATTATAAATATAAATAATTATTTAGAAAATATAAAAATACAAATATACATAAAATAAGGTAAGCCGGCATGATATGTTGGCTACGAAAACAATTTAAAATATGCTTTCAAGGAGAGCCCACAGCCAGTTACAATATCGTTTTTATACTAATTTTCATTAGTTACCACAACATAACTAATTACGACCAAACATACATATCAAACTCATACACTATGTATGTATATAGTAAAATTATTCACATAATTAACATAGGTATACACACCAGGCAGCTCGTACGGGAACGCGAGCAGTGGCAGCGCGACGATAAGGCACAGCACCGCAGAGAATATAAAGCCCACCCACCAAGCGCCTATCCAGGAGGAGCTGAGTGGGGTGATACCTAGCCTGGAACAATGCGTTAGTAAGTTATATATAAATATATAATAATGTGTTAAGTTATGTGTAGAAAAGTAAATTATTTTTTATATTGGACAAAACCTAGTGGACAGAATAGGGCAAATATAAATAAATAAATCAGCTTCACGCTGTATCCCGCACACAGCAGGACAGGCAGAGGGAATCTAGTGTTAAGACACTCCGTTCCCCACTTTCTGCCGATATATGGAGGCATTGCATGTTAAGTGGCAGAACTCAACGCCGCGCTTTGTCTCGACACCAGAGCGAAGAAATGGAAATATAAATTTAAGTAAATATTTCATCTCCTCGAGTGGGGATCGAACCCACAACTAGTCGATTTTACAGGAACACTTCGTGCCGCTGCGCCACGACTGGCCTCAAGCAATTTGCAATTAACAATTAAATATTAATAAGTGATCATGCGGAAATAGTAATAATTGTTACACTGTATCTGACTCACACATAATCGTACGCTCGGTGCTCGCTCGAGAAGAAATTCGCTGAATTTTAATTATTTTCTCGTTGAAGTAACAAGACCAAGTGCAGCGTTCAGCTCCGCCACTCAACACCCAAGGCCTCGAAAATTAGACGGGAAGTTGGTGTACGAGAGTCTAGACACTGGATTCCTTCTGCCTAATCTGATATGTACGGGAACAGCACGAATCAAAATAAATCCATACAGAACGTGAATTATATAATAAAATTTCTATATTTCTATAATAAAATAAATCACTGAAAAGTGAAGTTTTCATAATATTATCTTGCATAATATCGACATTGGTTTATTATTCTTATTCATTAGGGATCGCCTTCACATTTCAACGTTTCGAGGATTGTTCATTTGCATACGGATATAATATATACAATACGTTATGCTGCTTTCTAAGTTAATATTGTCATTGTTTTAATTATAGTTGAGGATTTATGTATATTATGCTTAAGAAATATATTGTATTCCAGTCCAGTCCAGTTTCTTTGATATCCTTTCTTAATATTGTCTTGTTTACTTTTAATGAGAATAAGTAGTGTGTCATTAAATTATAAATTAAAACCAACCAACGTCTAACTAATGTGTAACAGTTAGATTGTTTTAAAGTTTGTTTTAGCTTCACCATGAATCCCGTGTATAAGAGGATAAACAGAGTGAACTTAGTGTTGAGACACTCTGTTCCCTACGCACCGCTCTATTTTTAAGACATTGCGTAAGTATAGAAACATAACGTCGCTGTTTTGTCATCAAGTTCCCGAGGTAACTCTGACCACATAGAAACATTTTTTTACACCTAAGCATATTTTATTAAAGTCTCTTTATTTGTTATCATTATCGTTGCATTTCTAAAGAAAACACCGCGCGCTCAGTTTCTTTTTGGCCATAAATTTACTCTTTTAAAGGAGCCGCAAATAAAATCTAGTAAAAGAATCCAGTTGAACGATTGTACAAATAAATGTAAACTGCGAGACGGTTTCTGACGTTTAATTCTTTTCATAGCCCTTTGTTATGTTTATTGCGTAAATACTGTGAATATTTTAACAAAATTTAAATATATGTTATGTTTATTTTATTAAGTTTTTTATCTTTTTGCTATATCGCACATGTAGCAGGGTAGGCAGAGGGAGCATAGTGTTTGGACACTCGCTCTCCACTCTTCGCCGAAGAAGAGGCATATAAAAATTTGAACAGTAATCACGCTAGGATTTCCATCTCTATTCCCGTTGAGTTTCGGAACTCAACTCTGTGTTTTGTCCTTTGCAAGCGCGGCGAGGACCACAACGTGGAAATGATAATAGATCATTCCCCCGAGTGCGAATCGAAACCACAATCGTCGCATTTGCCGTCTGTGCTACGACGACGGCTTCTTAGATTTAAAACACTAATAATAAAAAACCGGATAAGTGCGAGTCGGGCTCGCCCGCCGAGGGTTCCATATAAAAACTCCAATTTTTGTCTCGAGCTTTTTCTAAGATTCAAGCTTATTTTAGCCAAAGTCGAGAGTCATTTGATACCTCACTTGAAGTAGCGGCTTTAATACTAAATTTTGCCCCGTTTTAAGGCAATTTTTTTGAGGATTTAAATACAAATGTATAGTTTTCAGGTTTTTTTCTGAACCTGTAGTTAGTAGCTGCCATATTTCTCTAGGCCAACCGGAAGTATCATATTAATTTTGATTTTATATGATATATTACAGTGTACCTTTATAGTGTCAAATTATGCGTTTTTGCGATATAAACGGCTATATCTTTTTTTTAACTAAGTGTAGAAACACGATTTTTTTAGGAAATCAATGGACCGTAGATCTGAGTATACGGTTTTAATTTCAACTCAATATCCCGAAGCATTCCCGAGATAAAGACTCTTGACAGACAGACAGATAGACAAACAGACACACAAACAGACGGACTGTTGTCCGTCCGTCTGTGTGAGTTATAAGGATTCCTGTTTTCCTTAAAAGTTACGAAACTCAAAAATACCATAATATTAAACGCACCCGAAAATCTTAACAAACTTCCATTATACGTAATTTAAAAAGGAAACCGTTTAAAATACCAGGATCATTGAAAGATTTTATTCCGCGAATTATATTTAGGAAGCCATTAAAGTATAGAGCGGTGGTTTTAATTTCGCTGCAAAAGTTGAAAAGTTGACTCACAATAAGATGAAAGCGAGAGCCCGAGCTGGCTGAATGAAGCCGTGTCGCTGCCTCACTGCCGGTGAAATATTAAAAACGTGAAGACGACCGCGAATAATTAGGTAGCGACTAGCGGGTGAGGCAGGTAAGGTGAGGTCGTGCTTGGTAACTGGGCTTAGTTACCTTGTAAATTTTGTATAATTTAGACTTTTTTGCTCTTTAGGTTCGCGCTGTATCCCGCATATATTAATAGTACGGATTGTAGTTTTCGAGGCATTGTGTGAAAGTGAAACTTAACGCTGCGGTTTGGAGCGAGGAAATTAAAATAATTTATTCCCTCAGTGGGAATCGATGTTAAAACAGTCGCGTTTACGGTCAGACTCCACGATGGCCTCATATATTATATCATTTATATCTATCTATATCGATACTTGACTGATTTTAGAGGATAAAAAGAAGTCTTTCCTTTGTCTATCTTCCAACATATATCGCGATTTGACTCCTCCCATTCGTGGTAAAATTCTACCACTCGGAATAAAGAGATCGGAGTGTCTTTATACAAGTTTCTACATATCGTGCTATATGAAAGGGTGAAGCTGTAAAAAAATATTTGAGAACAGAGATAATACAGTTATGCTTACGTTTCAGAATCAACGTTGGCGAAGTCAGTGTAAATTTTAAGCATTTGACCGCCGAGCACGTAGCCCAGCGCTGGTCCCACCACAGCCATTGTGTAGTAAACACCTGAAATAATAAAAATATAATTTACTTATATCATAGAAGAAAGTAAAAATAAGTTTTACATTTTTTTTAACTTCACACTAGCACTAGTAGAGTCACTAAACGCTACGGTCTCTGCATACCTCTTTCGCCTCGTCCACTGTCATCAACCTGCACTTACATGCTCTCCGGGGGGCGCTCCAGCATCATCGATACTGTGTTCTCACAGTATCGACCGTGACCGTGTTTTACTGTCAACCGAGCTCTACCCCTAACTCTGTTACCACTCACTTTTGCTTCTTTCTCTCTTAATCTTACATCACTCATTCTTCCCAATAAGCCCAATTCACTTGAGCACATCTCTTCATTCTCACTTCACTTAGTTATATACGAATACCATAGAAATATACATAGCATTATGTGAATTTCCATTTTGACATTATCATCGTCAAATTGTATTTTTTTTGTACTACTTTGAACTACTAAATTATAGAGGGCAATGTTAAAAGTACTTTATAATGTAGTGTATGGAGGTGTCAAGACAGTACAGTTGGTAGGGTACGCTTCCGCAAAGTAAAATAAAATAAAAAACTTTAGCAATATATCACGTCGTTTGTTGTTTGCGTAGTGGTTACGCTACACCCTGTAATTCATTTTTCATTATTTCATTTTCATTAAAAATAAGAAGGAAACATTTTGATTTATTTTACAGTATTAAATTACAGTAGAAATGCTAGTATAGCGTCTGACTATAAACGCGACGGTTGTGGGTGCGATTCCCACTCGAGAAAATGATAATGAATCTAATAATAATACAAAGCGTAGCGTTGATCTTCGCCACTTGTTGAGTGGCGAAGCAGAAGAAGAGTGGCACAAGTGTCTCGAAAATTGGGAGGAACATGGAGAACGTATAGTATAATGTTAGGAGTGTTATAAGGCTACCTTAAAATTTACATTGACAATTCACTTAAATATATATATATATGTACATAGGTAAATAGTTTAATACATTAAAAAATAATTTCAAATATTACCTTTTTTCATATGTTTCATATTGCTATAATAGTATATAAACGTATGACCAAAAATTGCATGGATTCCGGCCCATCATGCTGCATGATGAGGAGCTCAGAGCAGTGCCTAGGACTTGCAACCTAAGGGTAAACTTAAAGGGGTGCTTTAAGTACTTCCACAATTCTTCGGTAAAATATTTATTTAAAAACAACTGCTCTAATAATAGAACGCCCAGCGATGAGTTCCTTTATTTATCCTTTCTATGTCTAATCAGCTCAATATGCGGACGATGTGTAAATAAAAAAGCATATATGTACAAAAACATAAAAGGTAGCTTAACTCATAGTAAGTAGCCTTCAAACCTAGAACAATATAAAAGAGGGATAAACACTTAAGTACCATTCTATTGTTAAAAAATCCTGTCACATTTGCGGTTCAAAATCTTGTCGTAATTCCACAAAAAAAAATGAATTAACTGCATTCTAAATATTTTATTTTTAGCAGCTTCACGTGGCATCCCGCATACAGCATCATAGGTAGGGGTCTTGTGTTAAGACACACCGTTACTCACTTTTTGCTGAATTCTGAATGTATTGTGTGTTGAGTGGTGGAACTCAACACCGCGCTTGGCCTCGACACCAAAGCGAAGAAATTAAAATATACAATTTTTTAGCTTTCCACATTATTCTAGCAGAGCAGCCAAAGAGATAGGAGACCGAGGTGACCTTCCTCCAATATCATCGATACTGAGAAACTTAAGAGTTTCGAGAAACTTAACTGAGGTCTCCCTCTGGCTCTCCTACTACTCAATTTTTTGCCTTTCTTTGGCCACTTATTCTCTCGGTATCGCAACTAATGTTTAAGAAATTCTAAATAGGTACATGTATGTATATCATTTTGTATCAACTTCTTTCTTTGTAAGAACTTCTGTCTAAAATTTAGGCACTCTATTCTCCAATATTCACCCATTTTAGAAATCTCACGTCGCGATTTGTCTAACCAAAATGAAAACATTAAAGCTTTTTTTTTAATATTCACATTTCTTCGTCTGAGCATCGAACTAGTAACCACCACCACCATGTGAAGTCCTATACTCACTCCACTGTAAAGGCGTCAATGTAAAAGTGCGATAAATACTCAAGTGTCATTCCATTGTTCAAAGAGCCGCACCGCCGGGAGGTACAGCTACAGTGTATTCCGTTACTTGCGACCCCTTCACGTTGTTTTCACAGCTAAAAGCCGCGAAGTGTAAAGATTGTGATACAGTGAAAGATTTAATTTTTATATTCTATTATTTGATTCTATGTGTGTGGATTTTTTTTATTGCAATTGAGTAGTATAGTTGTTTTATAGTTGTTGCGTTATTATTAAAATATTACAAAAAAAAATAATTAGTACTATTCTATAAGACACTAATATAATAATGTAATTAGTACTATTCTGTAATGGATATATTGATAATTGGTTCGAATACTGTTCTAGGGAATCTGTTTTTAATTTGTTTCTTTGTTTCATGGAGAACAGTGATCTATCACTAAGTTCCTTTAGCCTACCTCTTCCTCCTTTGAAGAAAACAAAAGGAAACAAAGGAACATTGGCACATCCAATTGTACAAGACGCTACGTTCTCAGTCCTCTCCATACTGGGACAAACCTATACATATATGGCACAATAATTGCGGTAATAACTTTCACAAGTTGTCGTTAGTCTGATATGCAAAAGTGCGTCACGTCAGTACATTCTACACGCTATTGTTATCTAACTATAAAATATTTTATTACTACAATGACTCAATTACGACTTGCTTAAATACAATATTTATAGTTACATTCTCAAATTTTAGTTGAAAGAATATTATTGGCGATCACAAAATGTCAAACATATGTAATAGAAAAGTGAAAATATCCATTTAATCAATATATATATATATCAGAGTTTCCGTTATTGGAAGACTGATAAAGGTCTCAGAGAAAAAATCCCAAACAGTAAGGATTTACTGTAACTTAAAAAAACTAAGTTTTACGTTTTTTAGCCACGCAAACGTAATACTCATCTCATCAATGGATAGGCAAAGTAGGGTATAGGCCCTCGTGGCGCAGTGGACAGCACATTTCTGTGAACGCAATGATTACGGGTTCGATCACCACACGGCGGGATTGATTGTTTAATTTATTTTTATTTCTCTCCCTCTCTCTAGTAGCGAAAACACAGTGTCGAGTTCCACCATTCAACATGCAGTGTCTCGATATTTTGACGGAAAATGTGAAACGTAGCATTACTGCTTTTTGCACTTATGGATAAAAACAAAATATATATCTTAAATCTTCCACTGGATCACACACGCGGCCCGCATCTCGATATTTCGAGTGGTCTCTATCCACGCCCGCTCTTTTCTTAGAGCCTCTCTGCCCTCTCGTGGCTCTCGGCTCTCCTGCGTCGGAAGTGGCTGAGGCGGGGTAATGGCATTGCTCACATTGCAAATCTGGACTTGAGTAAGCCCCAACACACATTCAGTGACATGTCTCGATTACTTTTATAAAGGGTTAATGTTAGGTTAACGCGAGGAACGGCTTAATGTATTTTTGAGTGATACTCTTAAACCGCATTAATCGCGTATATCTATTATAATCGAGGACGTCGTGGTGCAGGGCACAAGGATATGATTGTAACGCGACTGATATGGGTTCGATCCCCACTCGAGGAAATTTCTGATTATTTATTAATAATTTAATTACCTCGATCCAGCACCACGGCAAAAAAAGACTGGCGTTGAGTTACGCTACTCAATATGCAATGCCTCTAATAATTCGGTGGAAAGTGAAAAACGGAGTGTCTTAACAAAAAACTAGGTTCCTTCTGGCAACCCTGCTGCGTGTGGGATACAGCGTGAAGTTGAAAAAGAAGGAAAATCGATCATTAAACATTTTTGAAACTCGACGTTCCGGTTATGTGGTAAGGGCTGGAAAACTCTTGACCACGAACCACCGCAGTGTTAGAAACGTCCGGTTTCCAAAAATGTTTAATTCCAAGAATTTCATGTCATATTTGCAATTTTTTTTATGTATATTAAATTTCTTTCAAGGTTCTATAGCAAGTTATCGGAATATACACGTAATAGTTGTAAATTCGACTTCTTTTTGAGGCAATGCTTATAACAAAAAGTATAGTATACGAGTATATTTATAGACATCTATTCATAGATTTACAGTAAAGCCATAGCCAGGACTTCGGTTATCTATAAAATGTACAACCGCGATATCTTTAATGCGGTCAGTTAGAAAACATGTAATTTATTTGGTAAAACATACATATATGTATATATATAGAGTTTATATGTATGTGTGTATATATGGGTATATATAGATTTACAGACCTATATATATATATATATATATAGATTCTTTTGGTACACTAACCACATGATTTCCCACATAACGAGGTTGGCTGCTAGAAAATGCTTTTTAGCGTTAAGTCCTCATTTTGTGCATATTTTACTTTAAATTATGTACAAAAAAGAATAAATAAATTAAATCATTGAACAATTTTTACCTACATTACACAATGCAGAAAATGTATAAAGAACAAATAAATATAAGAAACAATTCTGGTATGTATACAATCAGATATTTAGCTAGGAAAAAATATTAAACGATATTAAACAAACAATAAATATAATAATAGTAAAACAAGGTTGAATTATGTAATAATTTAATACTACACAAGATGCCAAGATGACTATTTATATTGATCAACGCATTCGAAATATGTAGGTATACTTTATTGATAATAGTCTATTCCTACGGCTTTGCCTCCGCTGTTAAATAGTTGTTTTCAATATTTTTATGTTAAATTTACTTACGAAAAATAGAACTAAAGATAAATGATTTTTTCTTTCAACTAACGTGTCTCCAATCAAACAAATATGAATCAGTTTATTATTATACTTTCAGCTTCACGCTTTAACCCGCAACCTAGCTATGTAGAAAAAACCCCGGTGTCAATACACTACGTCCATACTCCGTCCAAAAGCGAAACATTGCATGTTAGGTGATCCGTCACGAAATCCAACGCTGAGCTTTGCCTTCTCGCAATGAGGAAATAAATACTCACTCCTCCCCTTAGTGAGGATCAAGCCCACAACCATCGCGCTCAGCCTCAAAATTAAATTAACATAGAATAACTTTTAATACACACATCAATATTATTAAAACAAGATAAAGCACGCAGTGTAATGTAACTTATCCCCTAATTCACAACGAACGTACTGCTATCTCTATTCGTACATGTAATATCTAAAATTGATCTGTAATCTAATATTAAAATCTACTCAGTTTGCCAAAAGCTAGCATTATCACATTTTGATCTCTGTACAGATGATATAAATAAAAAGTATGCTATTATTTATTGCGATACACTTATGCTCCACGATTTTATTACTAAATACACTCCGTTTTTTACTTTCCCTCTTTTTTTTGTCTTATTATTAAAACGAAGAAATAAAATAAATTTATCTCCCCAAGTGGGAATCGAACCTGCAATACTCGCGTTTCCAGACACTGGCCCACTACAAAGGCAGCCATTTCATAATAAGTGATTAATAAATAGCGAAAACCAAATATCGCCATACATACGTACATACATACAAACAAATATACAATCCATTGATCGTCTAGGGAGTGCCTTACCGGAAATGCATTTCGTGGCGGGACCGGATTAATTTCATGTCATGTATCGACTGTTGCCATCGACAGGTGTTTTTGTTCGCATTGTAGTCTTTATTGCATAAGTAATAAGGCGTCAGGTAGTTCGATTGAACAAAACTTAATTAAGCTAGCTGTCTGAAGAAACCACCTCTATGTGTGAATTTCTGTTGCAATTGCTCTGGGATTTGCCTTTTGATTTTCTAATTAACAATGTATGTAGATTGTATTTGTGCAATCTAATATATTATTTGAATATTAAATATTATATATTTTTTCTTTACTGACTGACTGACAACGCACAGAGGAAACTTCCGGACTTAGAAAGTTTGGCATGGAGGAAGGCTAAAGGGAGTAGAGGAGCAGTCAAAAAGAATTTCCAGAAATTTCTATTAGAACTGGGCAAACATATTTACATGCATTTTATTTCTTAAAGTCCACATTAACAAGGGCGACTAGAGGCTAACTACGAGAATATGCGATATAAAAGGTAGTCGGGATTTTATGACATATCACTCTGGAATCTATATAATCTTGTTTATATTTACTTATTGGATTGCGTAGCCTAATGACACATTTTACGCAACTACAGAGATTAAAACTTATTTGATTTGGCTTGCAAATTTCATATATTTGAGGTTCTTAGAACAACTTGGACTCTTAGTTTATGACTGATATTCTAACACGCCTACAATATAACAACGTTTCAGAAAATCTTTTTATTTATTATTTATTTTTATATAAAATATTTTATGATGAAATAAAAAATACATAAGTATAGTTAGTAGATATGTTACACCAACTAATTACATAAATACTAAAAATTTTATAGCAACATAAAACTTAGACACACTTTTAAAACATAAGCTGTGTCGTAACTCTAAGTCTAAGTTACATAATTTATAAATTATATTATAAAATGATAAAATAAAAATAAATCAGCTTCACGCTGTACCCCGCACACAGCAGGGTAGGCAGAGCGAACCTAGTGTTAAGACACTCTGTTCCCCACTTTCTGCCGAATTCTGGAGGCATCGTGGGTTGAGTGGCAGAACTCAACGCCGCGCTTGGCCTCGACCGAGGCTCAGCGAGGCCAGAGCGAAGAAATGGAAATATAAATTTAAGTAAATATTTCATCTCCTCGAGTGGGGATCAAACCCACAACCAGTCGGTTTTACAGTCACACTTGGTGCCGCTGCGCCACGGCTGGCCTCTTTAAATTGATTATTACAATAAAATTACATTCCGTTTATAGCTAAATAGATATCAAGCTAAAGACAAATGATTTTTACTTTTTTCTATTTCTTGTAACTATTTTATAGCTCTGACCGCAGATTCAGTGAGTTCAATCATCATCAAAATATTAACGTCTTGTATAGCCTCATTTGATAAATAGTTTATCAAAAAAATACAACTTTCCAACTCAAAAGCAGAAGTTCCTGATATTACGCGTTCAACCAAACAAACAATGCAGCTTTATAGATATATATACATAAAAAATAATAAGCAACCGACAGTACCAGTAGTAACACTAAAGGTTTCATCTCAAAGTACCCACACCCAGAGTCCTCCACATGAGTGCTTTCCTATGTTAGCAACTAACGCAGCCGTTTACATTCGTTATGATATTGTTCTTAAAAGCTAATGGAACTAAGCGCTTAAAGCTCTAATAAACTTTCCCTTGAAAATTATAGTTGTGAAGTCCTCTTAGAATATCAGTTTCAGTTGAAAAGATAAAATAGGGTTCGTTTCATAATACAGTATAAATATTATATAAGAAACAAGTATAAATATGTGAGGCTGTCGTGGCGTAGCTGACAACGTCTGTAAATGCGTAGTTTGTAGGTTCGATTGCCATTCGGGAGATTTATTTATTTTCATTTCCTGGCTCTGGTAAGTTGATCTCTGGTAAGTTCCGACGTAGTGTTCCGCTAATAAACGAACGGAGTGTCTTAACACAAAATTATGTGTGTCTAACCTGCTATAAGGGGGTACAACATACATATATAAAAATTTTGGTTTTATTTTCACCTTTTTTGTTTTATCATTATATTTTTTTATACTAAAAAATCTCTATATATCTTATGGAAGCAGATCTTTTTCATAGATAAAAAAATATATATTTACTTTTTAACAAAGTATTCTTAACACATAACTTAGTGTTTGTACTTACCTAAATAAACTGAAGACATTTTCTTAGAAACGTTCTCATCTATATACGTCACTCCCAAAGTGAATAGAGGTGTAGCCCCCGCGCCGTGTAGAAGCTGGGCTACCACGAACACCGCGACTGCCCACGCTCCTCCCTCACTAGGCTCCTCTTTCCAGCTGGACTAAGGAAATATATATTTGTTAATATTTATTTTAATAGTAAAAGTGGATTATTTGGTTTACTTTTACCGATAATTCTATTAACTTTTATACCTCTTTTTAATATTTTATTGTATTTTTACATTAGATTAGAGATATTTAAACAATTGATTTATTTTGAGATAGGTCCGAAGAATCTTATAATAAGTTATTCCGTTCTTTATTGGACGTTCGTTTAAGAATGTTATTTATAGAGTGTATGTATTTCTAATTGTGGGTAACCGGTCGACAAAAGCAAAAATATTGCATATATTATTTTACATTAATAAAAAAGCGCAGCGGCACGAGGTGTGACTGCAAAACCGACTGGTTGTGGGTTCGATCCCCACTGGAGGAGATGAAATATTTACTTAAATTTATATTTCCATTTTTTTCGCTCTGGTGTCGAGGTTAAGCGCGGCGTTGAGTTCTGCCACTCAACACGCAATGCCTCCTGAATTTGGCAGAAAGTGGGGAACGGAGTGTCTTAACACTAGGTTCCCTCTGCCTACCCTGCTGTGTGCGGGATACAGCGGGAAGCTGATGTGATGTGATGTATGTATTTCTAATTGGGGGTAACCGGTCGACAAAAGCAAAAATATTGCATATAATAATTTTACATTAATAAAAATATTACCTCTAATGGAGATCTAACTCTCAACAATTGCATGTATAGTGAAAGTTTTGATTTTTCAATTTTATCAGATTGGTAGCATAAGAATAAATTATGTATGTACCATAATTAGGTAAAGTAACAGCAACCCTCCCCTGAAACTCATTTTGCTATCTCAACTAGTATTGTTTTTTCCTTCTCTGAATAGATGATAATAAATAAATACATTCATATATTACATGTCCCAGTGGCCCGTAATGCTTACTGTTAGTACTGATTCGATTGACTTATATTTATTTTTTTAGCTTCACGTTGTATCCCAAATATAGAACTACTTCTACAATATCAAAAAATGTATTTCATATACAGCCAAAGGAAACTTAGTGGTAAGACATTCCGTTTCTCACTTTCCGCCGAATTTTTCGAGGTATTGCGTTAAGTGGAGGACCTCAACGCCGAGCTTTTGCCTTGTTGCCACCGAAGAAATAAAAATATTAATAAATAATAATTCATTCCCTCGACTGGGAATCTAACCCACAATCGTCGCGTTACAGTCACACCCTTGTGCCTTTGCACTACGACGGCCTCTGCTACTACAATATTATTTTCAGTATTGATTTATTCACTTAATCGGTGGATCATAGCGAGCGGAGTGTCTTAACACTAAATTCTCTTTACATATCCTACTACATATGGAATACAGCGCGAAGCCAATATAATAAATAACATAAAAAATATGCAAAATACAAATATAGATAAAAAATTAACAAATAAAGTAAAAACAAAGCAAAAATTCCCAGACGGCCTTCCTCGGCCCTCCTACAGTCACAATAAAGCGGAACAACGTCGACGCAGGCGCATTGAAACGGCTAAATGCGGTCACAAAAGAAACGATGAACCTGAATGGGATCGTCGTGAATAGACCAGTGGGCCGATGGAGCTGGTAGATCAATCGACTTGAATGACACGATAAATTGTTGTTTGTGTGGATTTGTAAAATGAGTGGTTTAAAGATGGTTGTGGATTTGGTCAAGGACATATCTTGAAATATTTTTCAGGGAGTGTGGCCTCCAGTGGTTGTAATCTATATATATATAATAAAATAGTAACTGTTGTATAAATTCTGCTGTGGTAACCACATTGTTTCTAGTGGGCGGAAACCACCATGCAAAATATGATAGTATTTAGAGGAAAGCTTATTTCCAAACCGATCTTTTAATTGAGGTCATCGTGGCTCAGTGGGGCGGCAACAAATAATGGTCAACTTACAAAAATCATAAAAAGGCACAGACCATAAGTCTCTGGCGCATTACCTACACTACGTTCGCTCTGCCATGGATTTTTCCAACTATCTATAGTCTGATTAAAGGGGATAGTATCCGCTTGCAGCAGGGTAGGCAAAAGGAACCTAGTGTCAAGACACTCCATTCCACTCTTTTCGCTGAATTTTTCAAGACATTGCGTGTTGAGTGGCGGAATTAATCGCCGGGCCTTTTGCCTTGGTGCCAGAGCGAAGAAATGAAAATATTAATAAACTAGCGGCCCGCCCACGGCTTCGCCCGCTTAAAATACATGATTATTTAATAAGCAGAATTGATTGACAACTATAATAAAATAAATAAATAAATCAGCTTCACGCTGTATTCCGCACACAGCAGAGTAGGCAGAGGGAACCTAGTGTTAAGACACTCCGTTCCCCACTTTCTGCCGAATTCTGGAGGCATTGCGTGTTAAGTGGCAGAACTCAACGCCGCGCTTAACCTTGACACCAGAGCGAAGAAATGGAAATATAAATTTAAGTAAATATTTCATCTCCTCGAGTGGGGATCGAACCCACAACCAGTCGGTTTTGCAGTCACACCTCGTGCCGCTGCGCCACGACCGGCCTCACACCCTATAATAGAATGACAAACAAATATAAAGACAACATACAACAACATATATAATATAAAGACAACTATAATGACTTCTAATATGATTTTTTGTTACTTTAATCTGTAATATTCTATTATGATTTTTTTACGACATTATCGTAACTTCTGTAAGAATTTTTGATTGTTTCGAACTAAAAAATATGACCAATGTCGATATTTGATATTCATAAAATATACATAAAGCTAATTATTTATTATATATATAAATATATATATATATATATATATATATATATATATATATATATATATATAATATGAATATAAATGCATTAAGAATGAACGTTGAATAATTTGTTTTGAATATTTTCTTTGTTTTCACGCATCTCGTGCATTTCACGGGCCAGGAACTCTTGTCTATGTTATTCAAATTTCCACTTTTCGCCCAATTATTATATATATATATATATATATATATATATATATATATATATATATATATATATATATATATATATATTTGTAACATTACGTTCTTTTTACCTATGTTATGTTTTTTAAAGCTCTGTTAAATGTGCTGACGTCACTTAATAATTTAATGTACTGCTTCAGAAACAGCCTTAAATGTAAAATTATTGATTTGGTTAAGGATTCGTAATATTCTTTGTAAAATAACTGTAATGTTTGCATATTAACTCCTGTACAGTTTTTAAATTAGTTACATATATTATTTATTAGCTAAATGTACAATTGGTAAATATGTCGTTATTACAGAGTACACGTAGAAAGGATGTTTTTAGGCATTTTTATATACATTTATTTCAAACGAACGAACGAACCAAAAAATCTATGTATTTACTTGGTATTTCTTTGAAGATCAAATCGTTCTTTATCTCTGTGTTGAATTAATTACGATTTAAACTTCACTGTTATGATTTATGAAGGTAATCTCTACTAATAATTCAATTATGTTTACTTAAAATAAATAAATCAGCTTCACGCTGTATCCCGCACATAGCAGGGTAGGCAGAGGGAACCTAGTGTTAAGACACTCCGTTCCCCACTTTCTGCCGAATTCTGGAGGCATTGCTTGTTGAGTGGCAGAACTCAACGCCGCGCTTAACCTCGACACCAGAGCGAAGAAATGGAAATATAAATTTAAGTAAATATTTCATCTCCTCGAGTGGGGATCGAACCCACAACCAGTCGGTTTTGCAGTCACACCTCGTGCCGCTGCGCCACGACTGGCCTCACACCCTATAACAGAATGACAAACAAATATAAAGTTTAAATTAACGTTTCGAACGTCATTCTTTAGCCAGGGTCATACCAGCGCGATTTCTATATAACATTCGCTGGCAAGCTAATGCCTTGAGTTCATTCAAATGACGATAACTTTTTTTTTAATGAACCGATTTTGATGAACCAAACTTTAGAACCTAAATTGAGTTAAAACAAAGCAATTGGTGAAATTTTCAAGTAAATCGGTTCAGTAGTTTCAGAGAAAAATGCGGACAACAATATGTCGACAGACAGACAGACAGACAGACAGACAGACAGACAGACAGACAAGAAATTCAAAAAAAATCTTTTTGCTTTCTATTAGTCTTTTTAAGTGTCCCTCTATCCATTTCAGTCAAAATTACTAAATGTACAGACAAAATATTTTTACTGTCTTATTATATATAGAGATAATAGTTCTTAAAATGTTGACACTTCAATAAATGAAGTTATACACATGTACATATTTGTCTTTAACATTATAATGCTAATTGGGTTCTTCATGATATTTGTCAATACAATACTACATATACTACTTACAATCTACATATTTTATGTGGATACTTTTTCAAATATGGAAGTTTAAAATACATAATTAACATTACAGAATTCTATGCTACAAACTAATTTATGTAAATTAAGCGTTAATTCTGCAGCCGTTAGCAAGAGATAATTTTTAAAATGTTGTTTTTTACACAAAGCTATGACAGGAATTTAAACTTCTTAGAATAAATGAGAGAAACATATGATAATTCTAATCCCATTCGAAACTATACCAGGGCACTGGGCACATAACTATATAAGCACTAGACAGAGAGAAGAATTCATAGTGCCAAGACACTACAAATTCGAGGCCTTGCATGTTTTATGATGGCTGAACTTGTGGCAGGCCACCACGCTTTGTCAATTCAAAGTGAGAAAATGCAAATCATTTATTATCCGAATAGAAGTCGAACCCACATCCATACCGTTTATAGTCGGACGCTGTTGAACACCGCCGCGGTGGCCCCACTAAGTATTTATTTTCACTCAATATTTATATGAAAATATTACTATTATTAATTATTCTGTCTATACTAGTGAAACAAATTCAACAATACAGTGATGGATATAAAAAAAGGAAAAATGTAAATGAGGGAATAAAATTGTTTTCTGCATATCATACCACAGTCTGATTCACAGTGCAAAGATCATCCATTTCTTCACCAGCAATCTTATACGGTGGTACCAGAAAGTGAGGTAAGGCGAAGAGAAGTGAGCCGGCGCCCATCACCAGCACACCCCAGCCTAGCCATCGTGGTTTTGATGCGCTGTTCCTGCCACCCAGGTACGTCACTGGCGCGAGACAGGCGAATGATGCCATGTCGTATCTGTACAATAAATACATTAATTATCAAATAGAAGGACAAGTTAGAGGACGTTATGGTGCAGTGAGACAGCGTCTGACTCCATATGTGGTGGTTGTGGGTTCGATCCCTATTTGGAGGAATGATTGTGTTTTAATTCAATTGTTGTCAATTCTTCGCTCTGGTAGAGAAAGAGTTTCATTGAGTTCCGCCACTCAACATGCAACGACCCAAATTGGACGGAAAATGGAGGACAGGGTGTAGTTGGGCTAATGAAGTATTTATTTTTTTATGGTAACGAGGTAAAGCATGGCGTTGAGTTCCGCCATTCACCGCGGAATGCCTCCAGAATTCGGCGTCATACTGGGAATGGAGTGTCTTAACTCTCGGTTCCCAGGTTCCATGTGTCTACCCTGCTATGTGAGAAATACAGCGGTGAAGCTATTATATACAAATATATCACATTTATACGTACCCCCCAGCAATGACGCCCGTCTGCATCGACCGGAGACCGAACCTCCTTTCTATCGTTGTGATCACCACATTCACGAATCCATTCACTACCATTCCTGAAAATAAACAATACATTTAATTCATATACAAGTAACAAATATTTTTCTATACACATAAAAACTGACAAAATAATGGCTATACTAATTTTCTTATTATTTTTACTGTAATAATGTTCACCTCGCCATTAGCCCTAGGTTCTTGAAATACTTGGACATGAATAATGATATTTCACTACATTCTCTGTGTTTAATTAACCCAATGCGGAAGACATTATTATTTTTAATTTAATCATAGATTCTCATTTATTATTGGAGAATATATTTTTGTACGATTTATAAATAGGCCAACATTATAAATTATGCACATTTATTGGATCAATGCCGGTGACAGACGGACGGACAAAAATATCCAGAGAGAAAGCTATTAATATTTCACATTCGACGGACAGACGGACAGGCTGGGAAATAAACTGGCACACGTCGCTTTCAGTGTATTTTTCACAATTGAAATACAACGCCCATGTGACATATCTATCTATGATTTTCCAATCCATTTTTTACTCGATTTAGATTTTTTACTGATACAATTTTAGCTTTTTTGGCTAAGTTTTTTTATATCTCACATTACATTTTATATATTTACATACAGCTTTACGCTTTTTCCCGCATAACAGGAAGAAAAGAAAGGCAGAAGAAGCTTAGTATTTTAACAATCGGTGGAGACTGAAATATATATAAATAAATAGGGAATTCCACCCTGACGTGATGTGTGGCGGAACTCAACCCCGACCTATGTCTTGCTATACCGCGACTGGGATCGAATTCACAACCGTTGCGTTTGCAGTCATACACTGTACCGCTGCGCCACGGCGGTCTCTGATAATTCGCTAAGTTTATAAAAGAAGCGTAGTGCAGTGGGACATCATCGAACTAAATGAGATAGATGGTTGTTTGTTTGATCGCCATTTGGAGGTATGATTATATTTAAACTAAGCTAATTTTCATTTTCTTTATAATCTATATCGAAATTACGATTACTTAAAAAAAACAATTAAATTAATGTGCAACATTAATAGAGACCGGTCGTAGCGCATGGGCACAAAGTGTGGCTGTACAATCGATTGGTTGTGGATTCGATCCCCACTCGAGGAAATGAAATATATTTTAATTTCTTCGCTCTGGTGTCGAGGCTAAGCGCGGCGTTGATTGCCGCCACTCAACACGCAATGCCTAAAGAACTCGGCGGAAATTGGGGAACGGAGTGTCTTAATACTAGGTTCCCTCTGCCTACCCTGCTGTGTGTGTGTATAACACGATAACTTAATTTTCCTATATTAATGTAAAAGGTAATATTTTCTTTATTTAACAATTAATCGGTCTCAAGCTATCTAATTTCATATTAATTTACCTCACACACTATAGTTTGTAGGTCAACGAGCCGTAAAATTGTATTTGCTTACAAAAATATATATATATATAGTGGTGATATAAATCTAACTTATATTTAAGTATAGGTAAGCCAAACACGCAATGCTGTAGTTTGAGGTTCAAGGTAGAACCCAGCCCCTGCCTATATTTTTTTAAGTTTCACGCTGTATCCCGCATGTGAAACATGTGCATGTGTGGGTAAGCAGTGGGACCCTAGTGTTAAGACACTCCGCTCCCCAATTTCCGCGAATTCTATAGGCATTGTGTCCAATTTTCGAGATATAATCGAGACGAGTTGAATGGCAGATCTCAACACCACATTTGTCTTGTTACTAGAGCAGAGCGAGGAAAATGGAAATAGTTAATTCCTCCGAGTGAAAACGATTTCGCATATTTTTTAGGGTTTCGTACCTCACAAGTAAGGAATGAAAATCTTATAGGATAATATTTTTTTTGTCTATCTGACCATTTATGTGGAGATCACTGGGAGATATCAAACTAAAATTAATATCATATATTCAGGTCCACGGTCTCCACATTTTTTCAAGGCACCGCCATAAATACTAGTATCATCATTTATGCTGATAGTTGTATGAAATTTGCCGCGTAAACCTATTGGGTACTTCTTATGGAGCTACAGTTACGAAACTTGTCACGAAGTGAGAACTTAGAATACAAGTAAAGGAAAAAAATATATAAAAAAATATACGTAATTTATGAAAAAAACAACATTTCTACCGAAAAGTTTAACGACTTTAATCGCGGCGTAATGACAGTTAATCATAGGTAAATAACAGATAAACATTTTTTTTAAACTTATAATTATAATTCATTACACTTAAAAATGATTGCATACACCGCAAACTTCTATAAGTTATACTTCCCGTTGACCTACTATTCTGAAATTGATACGGAACCCGAGATGGGCATGCCCAACTCGTACTTGACCGATTTTTTAAGTTTTGTAGATCAAAACAAAGGGCACATTGTTATATATCTCCGGTTTGACCCAAATTAGGCGTGTTTACACATAGCGTCACGTACCGTCACGATTATGTATCGGCACGTACCTTAGTACCTTGAGGATGCTTATTCAAATTTGCTTTACTCATCTTTAAATATTTTTGTATATTTA
>JAJHJA010001206.1:0-91268 GCA_021202915.1 Heliconius himera | reverse complement strand
TAGGGTAGGCAGAGGGAACCTAGTGTTAAGACACTCCGTTCCCCACTTTCTGCCGAATTATATAAATGGAAAACAATAAAATAAATATTAAGATATTATATTATATTAATATATATTATATTAATAGATATTAAGTATTAAAACAAAATTAAAAAGCTAAATTATTAAGCTTACATAATAGAATCAAACTCAAAAAAAAACCGGCTAAGTGTGAGTCGCACTCGCCCAGGCTTCCGTACCAATTACAGGATTGTAGGTTAACGGGAATATAATAAATGCTCGTATAACCTTTGATCCTAGGGACTAAAGACCTGAATGATCTGTCAAGATTATTTATTTCGAAAATTCTTCTGTTGTCCAACAGAATGGTCGTATAAGATGTAAGTTTTTATCTTTTAATGTATGGAACCCTAAAAACTATTTAATATGATCGCAAGATTGTATATATTACTGCAATTTACTATGTGTAATTGTAATAAATAAATAGAAGATGGTAACAAAATGTATCCCTTTGTTTCTTATCCCCTGGTCATATTTGCCATAAATACATGAGGAAGAAGTTAAAGTATAAATAAATCAGCTTCACAGCAGTGTATGCAGGAGGAACCTAGTGTTAAGACAATCCGTTCCCCACTTTGCGCCAAATTCGGGAGGCATTGCGTGTTGAGTGGCGGAACTCAACGCCACGCTTTGCCTCGACACCAGAGCGAAGAAATGGAAATATAAATTTAAATAAATATTTCATCTCCTCGAGTGGGGATCGAACCCACAACCAGCCAGTTTTACAGTCACAATTTGTGCCCCTTAAAGTATAAGTCTTTAACGTATTATTTCTTCTACAATAAACTTATTACTAATTAAAAATTATATGACAATTTATATTATTGACCCACGTAATGATTGATGAGTAACAACAACAAACAACTGAAATTATTTTGCTATAACTCTTATCGAACTAATGTATCCAAAATCAGAAAATAGCTTCATTAATTATCCAAAGCTAAATTTAAATTCGTTTTATTTTAAAATAAAATTAGAACGTGCTTATTTTGTTCTATTATTGACATTAGAATTTGTTGGTGTTAGTATCATAAAGTCAAACGCAATAGAATATCTATTGTACGATTACACACTTTTGTAGCGGCAAAATAATGTATTAAAATGGCTTATTTCATAATAAATAAAATTAAAACCCTTTTATTTATATATTTATTTATTCATTTTAACCTAACAACATTGTTGCCACCAGACATAAGGCTGCTAAGCACTTTTATTGGCGATTAATGTAATACTCCTTCAATAAATTTATTCTCCGCTCATCAGTGCCTAGTGCTTCAGAAATCCCAAGATATTTATAAGTCTTACTTCCACCAAGGGTTTTGAATCTAGATCAGGTTCAGCATATGTAGACCCAACCTTTCCTACATGTCCGCACACTTATCGATGCCAAATACCATTCTTATATCACTACTAAAAATTTATATAACCGTCAGTAGCCGCAAAACATCTGGATGTTTTGACGCAAATAATGGTAGGAAGGGATATTCTTAGACGCAAGTTTTTTAGTACTATAGTACACCTGCACTTGTATGACAGGAATATTAGGAACCAATCTGCCCCAGGATATTTCTACTAATTTACAGTATGAATTGCACATCCTTTTTTTTTTTTTTTTCGTGAGGAAATCCCTTTACGGATACCAGCCCGAGTGGGGACTCGAGCGGGTTATGTGGGGCTCACGGACCGGCAGATGGTAGGCCGTCCGAATACCCACTAAAACCTCACGGTGCTCCTCCTCGACCGCGGGGACATTAGTCGTCCGCGAAACGCGGCGGCGGGAGCCTGCAAGGCACGTCGCGGAGTCAAGGGTGGTGGGCACCCTCGACGGCCTGCTCGGAGTAGCGCGCGGGAGCATCCTGCGCGCGACTACTCGGGCCAGGTTAGTAGGCGGCCAGCTTCCCCAAGCTGACCGCCCTCTGGCTCGTTAGGGCGGAAGGCGGCGATCGTGTGCCGCCCTCCGGCGACCCGGTCTCTTGCGGCGGATGGCGAGTTCGGCCGAAGCTCGCCCGCTCCGCCGCCTCCTTCTCGAGCACCACTACCTCGCAGAAGGAGGAGACCGCATCCCACGACGTCTCGCTGCCGGCCATGGCCTTGACCACGGCCGGCAGGGAAAGATCGTCCCCTATGACGTCGCGCAGAGCGCGACGTTGAGACGCCCAGGCTGAGCACACCTCCAACGTGTGCTGGGCCGTCTCATCGAGGCAGTCGTCGCAGTGGTGGCAGCGAGCGTCGGGCTCCCTCCCGGCGATCCGACACAGGTAACCCCCGAAACAGCCATGCCCCGTGAGCACCTGTGTCGTGCGGAAGGTTAGGACGCCGTGACGCCTCGCTAACCACTGGCGGAACACTGGACGAACAGCCTCGATCGTCAACCGGCCGGCAGATGGTGTCGCCAGCCGGGATTCCAACACTTCCATAGCGGCTTTCCGCTCCTCCTCGACGCGTGCTTGGCTAGCCGGATCCCTAGACGCTAGGCCCCGACGCCGGCAATATACCGACGCCAGAGAAAGAGCGTCTAGGTCCCACGGCATGACTCCAGCCAGCACGCACGCCACCTCACCGGAGATGGTCCGATACCCCCGTATCGCCCGGATGGCCATCACCCTCTGCGCACGTCGCAGCAGGGTGACGTTGTGCCGATCCAGGGCGTCCGCCCATACGGGGGCACCGTACAGGGCCATCGACCTGACCACTCCGGTGTACAGACGACGGCTCGAGGCGCTCGGCCCACCCACGTTGGGCAAAAGGCGCGCCAAGGCCGCCGCCGTCTTCAACAGTTTCGGGGCCAAAGATGTGAAGTGGCCCCGAAAACTCCACCGGCCGTCCAGAACAAGTCCGAGGTACTTCATGCTCCTGCTGACGTCAATATTGACGCCACCGACGATGATGTGGGCATCTGGTGGTGGGCCCTTTCGAGGAGCATGGAAGTATAATGCCTCGGACTTGTTTAGGGCGACTTCCAACCCTAGCCGCCTAATGCGACCGACGACCTCAGCCACTCCGGCCGTCGCCAGGACCGCGGCCTCCTGGTAGGTCCTCTGTTGCACCAAGACCAGCGTATCGTCGGCGTAACAGAGGACCTTGATCCCAGCCATGGTGCCACCCCGCAGCACCCAGTCGTAACCGATGTTCCAGAGGATCGGACCCAGCACCGATCCTTGTGGAACACCGGCCGACACCCCAAACTCCTGCCATCCTCCTCCAGGAGCCGGAAAGATCACAGACCTCCCGGAAAGGTAAGCCCCGATGACGCGGCGCAGGTATGGAGGCACCCGGTGATATATGAGTGCCTCCTTAATGCAGGGCCAGGGCAGGAAGTTGAAGGCGTTGGCGATGTCCAAAGACACCGCCAAGACTCCTTCGCCCCGGGCCACTGCATCCTGCGCATGGGACTTCACCTCCAGTATGGCATCCACCGTCGAACGCCCCCTGCGGAAGCCATACTGTTGGTCCGAGAGGTCCGGACCTGTCCCCTCCAGATGGTGTTGTAGCCGCCTGGCTACAACACGCTCGAAGAGCTTGGCGATCTCGCTCAAGAGCACGATGGGCCTGTAGGCGGAGGCTGAATCCGCCGGGCGACCCTTCTTCTTGATGAGGACTAACCTGCCTGTCTTCCACCGCTGTGGAATTATGGCTTGAGCCAGACAGGCAGAGAATAGTCCTCGCACTCTGGGCCCCAGGGTATTCAGGGCCAGGGTAAGCGCCCGGCCGGGGATGCCATCCAAGCCCGGGGCAGTGCTCTTGAGCCGAGATCGGCGCACAGCCTCCTCGAGCTCCTCCTCCTCCACCGGTGGTGCGACATTGTCTTCCTCACCTCTTCACGCGCTGCAGGGCGGGCCATATTGGGTGGTGTAAAGTTGGCCCGCTGCGGGAATAGCGACGACAGAACCCCTCGGAGAACATCCGGTTGGAGTGTCTGCGTCAGTGGTGGTGACCAAGCCCGTAACCTACCGAGCACCATTCGGTAAGGTGTGCCGTACGGGTCTTGGTCTATCCCCGCAATCATCTGGTCGTGCGACTCGCCTCTCGCACGACCGATTTCCTCCTGCAGCCGCGTTCTCGCCTCGACATAGACGTGGTACAGACGGTCTTTCTCCTCCTGCACCTTCTGTACCCGTCTGCGATAGTGGCTGTACTGGCGTCTCGCGTCAACGCAGATGTTTCGCAGTTGAGCGATCTCCCACGACCACCAGTACACTTGCCGCCGCTGAGGACGGCGCCTGGAACGGGGCATTGACGCGTCACAGATACGCGTCAAAGCCCTCTGCGCCCAGGATGCGGCGTCTTCTGCAGACGCCAAGCTCTGGGGCAGCCAGGATTCCACTATCGCGGCCTCCTCCAACAACTCCCTGTCGAGACGACTCAATTGCCACCGCGGTCCGTACTCTCGCGAGGACGAACTGGGGGTTGGTTGCACCGCTGAATGAGTGGAGATCTCGTACAAGATGTAGAGGTGATCCGAGAGAGTCTCCACATCATCCAGCACTCGCCAACCCCGAACACGACGCGCTAGGGCCGGACTCGCGAACGTAATGTCCACGACGGATCCGCCCAGCCTTCGCACACACGTGTTCTTCGTCCCCTGGTTGAGGACAGACAAACCGGTGTCAAGTACCCACTCCGACAATGTCTCACCACGTGCATCCGTCGTTGCGGAGCCCCACACGCTGGACTTCGCGTTGAGATCGCCCGCGACCAACACCTCCGCCGGACGAGCTCGTTCTACCATTTCCCCCAATCGAATGAGAAACTCCTCGAACTCCGCGAGAATTCGATTGGGGGAAAAGTAGACCCCGACGACAACGACGTCACCGACAAGTGCCGCGACGCATCCCGCACCTTTCTCTACTCGTGAGAAAGGCGGAGAGCCTGCAGCGACCTGAGTGATCAATGCTACCACCCCGGTGTTGTCGGCGACCCAGTTGTCTCTGTCGGGAACGCTGTAAGGCTCCGCAACAACCGCCACCTGAACAGACCACTGCGCCAGGCTCTGGACCAATAAGTCCTGAGCCCTGGCGCAGTGGTTTATGTTCGCCTGCAACACACGGAGAGCCATTATTTGACCTCCATGTGTTGCACCTCCTCCCGCCCGGCTGGGGCATTTATTTGGACCTCGGTCAGCCTGCTCCCTCCTTTTCGGCCGCTCCTCCTCTTGCTGGAGGATCCGGCTCTGGCGCATACAGTGCTACCTACCGAGTGGTCTGCAGGCTGACCTGCCGCCTCGCAGACCGGGCAGTGAGGTGCGGCCGAGCACTGGTGTTGTTTGTGCCCGTCTTGGCCGCACCTGAAGCACTGCATGCTCCTGTCCAGTGTGCTGCTGCACTTTGCTGCCACGTGGCCCATGTCGTGGCAGCGGAAACATTGTAGGGCTCGTTGTCGCAGCAGTTGCACTCGCGCTGAGACGAAGCCGACCAGAAGCCGCGAACCACTTACCTTTTTCGCTGCCATAATAGGGCAGCGTACCCAGGCAGTGCCCAGTCCGCTGCTGTCCTGCCGGATCACTCCCACCGTGATCGACCCGACATCACAGCCACCAACTTTGCTAATGGCCTGCGCCACCTCCTCCGAAGTGGCCGAGTCATCCAAGCCACTCACCCGTAACTCGGCACACTTCACCGGTCTTGCAACCAAGACCTCGCTAGCATCCAGGACTCCGCGCAGCCGCTGCGCAAGGACATCCGCCTTTTCGCCGCTACCGGCACCAGGTAACTCCAGAATCCTGGC
This sequence comes from Heliconius himera, assembly GCA_021202915.1. Lineage (NCBI taxonomy): Eukaryota > Metazoa > Arthropoda > Insecta > Lepidoptera > Nymphalidae > Heliconius > Heliconius himera. The sequence goes on along the minus strand of JAJHJA010001206.1, from coordinate 85,484 downwards.
ACCAGTAGAGGCGACTCTGAGACGCAAGTCGGTGATACCCAAATCCTCCAGCTTGACTGCCTCCTTTATTTGTGTCATCACATCGCGGTACGTTAGCTCCTTGCTAGCTGCGGCCGGCTGCAGAGTCAGCGTCACCGCCGCCGATCGAGGAGGACGAAGAATCGGCTGTTTAGCAGCCTTTGGCTTCGCCTTCGCCTTCTGCGTTGGCTGTTTAGCCTGGGCTGCTTCCGCCTTCTTTTTCCCCTTGCGCACTACCACGTTCCAGCCTTCGGTTACGGATGCCGGAGCTGGAGGCAGCGGACGAGGCTCCGCTGATGCAGCTTGAAGGGCTTTCTGTCCTTTAGCCTTCTTGGTGCCCTGCTTTCGAGACGGGCCTGGGTTGGCAGGCGCTACTAGGCTCGTCACGGGAGACTCTTGGTCGACCCTTGGGACAGCCGCCTGGCGCCTTTTGTCCGCCGCCAAAGGAGGACGAACTGGTTTTGCTGGGAGGAGCCTGTCCTTCAGCGCTGCCAGTCGCGTGTTCAGTAATGTGCCCACCTGCACCATTACTGACCGCGCCACGTCGTCCTCTTTTCCTTTTTGCTGAGGAGTTTGTCGCGCGACCCGGGATTGCTCGAGTTCGGCCCTCATCGCCGACATCTCCTTGCGCAGCTCCGACAACTCCTGTGACAAGCGGTTATTGGCCTCCTGCAACTGCGTAACCTCCTCGGTGGCCGTTTTGTTCACTAATATCGCCACGGCCGTATTGATGGCACCAGCGGCCTCCTTAAGGGCTTTTGTAAAGGTGCCCTTAAGGTTGCCGGATCTGCAGGCGACTTTGTTTATTATGGCCAAGCTGTCCGTGACCTGGAGCTGCAGATCATGCACCAGGGGGCCATCCACCTTAGGTATCTCCAAATCTGAGAGCCTGGAGTTTGCTCTCAGTTGGACCGTCTCAGCCAAACTTAATACTTCCTCCTCCGCTTGAAGCCGAAGCTCCCTTCTTTTGGCGGTGGTCAACTTTTTTGGCTTCTCCTTCTCCTCGACATCGGAAGAGCCGGAGTTGATGTTTTTGCTCCTCGTTCTCTTCCGATATTTACCTCTCTCCGTTTGCATCGCTGTGTTCTGTGACTCTATCGAGACACAGCTTTCCGCCTCGGATTCAGAGGCCGCCCGGAGACGACCTCGTGATGACGTGGAACACGACCTGGGCTTCCCGCCGATAGCGGAGGCGATCTCCTCCAGGTTCACCCGTTCCACAACTCTCCCTTCGTTTGCGCTCCCGCCCGCTACGGGCACAGCAAACCCCTCATCATCTTTTTTATTCAAGTTTAAGTTTAAATTTTTCTCCATATCTGATCCCACGAGTATGGGGGAAAAACGGTCCATCCAAGCAGTGGCCCCTGTCCTTGGATAAGCCTAATACGCCACGGGTGTCGGCCGGTACCCTGGCGGGACCAGCAGTAGCGACTGATCATCCCATCAGCCACGCACCCCTCACGCTGCTTCGCCGCTTGGGTTGGGGTAATTTTTTATAGAGGTTTTCTTCCTCGCAGCCCGGCCGGTTAAGGCAAGACCCTCGGTTCCACTCCTGATTACGAGACATGACCGCAACCACGAGTGGAGTTCCGATATAATCGGCGCTGGCACATATCACTGCGCCTGCGTGGCGGTAGTGTGAGTACACACCACGCGCGCCCTCCCAGTTCCTCGCACTGTGTCCTCTGCTAATCAGAGGAACACGCGGAAGAACACCGTCGCGTCGGATTATTCGCCGACGAGCAATCATTACCCAAGGACGGATCCTGTGGGTAATAATTACTCGTCGCCCAGGGCGCACCGGTACGCTATACTGCTCGTCCTTCCCGAATGACAAGCATTCGAAAAGGGCCAACAGTAAGCGCACGCACGTGGAGGTTATCCGACTTCGCACCCCCCATGAATTGCACATCCTGCATCAACCACGATTATTTTTATTAACTATTAAATTTCAGAGTAATCAACAGGAGCCCACCATGTACTACGCCAAAAGTTCGCAGTACCACCCGGACTACGAAGTAGTGAGTACTAACTACACTATCCCCTAGTACTTCCTCTATACACTCCGTTAGTTTTATTGAAATATAGTGTTTTGGTTATATCTCTTAACACGTTTTGCCATATAGTTTGCCAATGAGGATTCTAGTCAAATTTACACGTTTTTCAATATAGTAATGCCAAACCGAAACGGGATGTTTTGACGTCATAGTACAATACTATACTTGTACAAATTTGTAATATGGATACTTATTTAGAATACCTCCGGCTCGAGTTCGAGTCCCGCTACGTTCAAATTTTTATACGTTTTCTAATAAAGTATTTTTCGTAATATAAGTAATATAGTAATAAGTACTTTGAAATGTTAAAAATATTGTAATATGGATATTCTTTATCCACTGTAATAGTAAAGTCATAATATATTGTCATATCTATAACACGACTTGTATTTCATCTGATTTATACAAATAATTTTGACAAATATATATTTTTATTATATTAAGACGTATATTATGCTTGATGATACTTTGGGAAAGGCGGTAACCATAAGGGTTTTAGTTTCAAACGACGTAAACGTTAAAAGATTTAATCCAGCCAACGCAGCAGGTCAAGTAGACATAGCACTCATTTCATATTCTGCTATAACGCCTGGACTAAAAGGAGTTTGTCTTACACGTATGTACTGCTTTTTATAAAATGTATATTATACATATACGTAACGTACGTACGTTGAGACCAGTCGTGGCGCAGCCGTGACTGTAAAACCGACTGGTTGTGGGTTCGATCCCCACTCGAGGAGATGAAATATTTACTTAAAATGTGTATTTCCATTTTCTTCGCTCCGGTGTCGAGGTTAAGCGCGGCATTGAGTTCTGCCACTCAACACACAATGCCTCCAGAATTCGGCAGATAGTGGGGAACGGAGTGTCTTAACACTAAGTTCCCTCTGCCGTGTGCGGGATACAGCGTGAAGCTGATTAAATATACGTAAGTTGTTATTTTTTATCGTATTAGATACGTTAAGTCGATCAGGTATATTCAATTATAGTTTTTAACAAATTGACCTACTTTAGTGAGCTCATTACAAATGTATAAAGCACTTGTCTTGTTTCTGTTCAACTGACACTTTAAAATCGTTTAATTACACGAACACGAAGCACAGAAAGTCACAGCCAACTAATTAGTACTAATATAAGCATGAGGTCGAATTTCAAATATATTTCAATTATATTGAAACTTTATTTGAATGGGGCCAGTCGTGGCGCAGGGACATAAAGTGTGACTGTAAAATCGACAGGTTGTGGGTTCGATCCCCACTCGAGGAAATGAAATATTTACTTACATTTATACTTTCATTTACATTTCTATTTTCATTTCTTAGCTCTGGTGTCGAGATTAAGCGCGGCGTTGAGTTCCGCCACCCAACATGCAATGCCTCCAAGAAGTGGGTAACGGAGTGTCTTAACACTAGGTTCCCTCTGTCTACCCTGCTGTGTGGGGGATACGGCGTGAAGCTGATTTAATTTGTTTTAATATCTAAATTGCTTATTAGATCTCATGCACATTCTATGTTTCAGTTTTATGTAAGTATATTTATACGTTAACAAAAATATAATAGCAATACAATTTGTTATATGTAGGGGAGAGGGGGGCACATTCGAACGATTTTTAAACTTTGTGTGATATCTAAAAATTCTACAGTTTCTTTTAGAAACCAAATTAAACGGCTTCAATCTATATAATTGCTATTATTGTTATATTGTATTTAAATACAATCACCTGCACACATACACACACACACACATGCACACACATGCACACACCCACACACATACATATGGGGCATTTTCTCTTTTCTCTTATGTTTTTGTATTATTACTCTTTTTATACTTCACATTGTTTTGTCATTCTTTTTTGTTTTTTTTTTAAGGTTTAAATATGTCTTTTTTTTTGATAACATAATATTCTATGATAATATAATATGATTCTAATATGATGTGTAGCTTTGTACTTAGATAATACTTATAAGTGGAAAACTGTAATTGGCTTTATTTTTTATACAAGTTTTTGTTTGTTAGTAATTAATAATATGCTGTTGTTTTCTATATAATAAATAAAATTAAAAAAAAACTTCTTTACTATTTTACAATACTTAGTCCAACTATTGTGCCACACAATCGTAGCATCTTATGTAGAAAAATATATTAGTTAAAGGTGCAATATCAACTTTAGTAGCAGTAGTCAAATGTTCAAAGCTGCCCCCCTTCCGGGGTAGCTTTGAACATATATGGGGCAGTTTTGAGCTATCATCAAATTCAATGAAATTAAAAGGCTTATCAAACTTTTAAATAATTTTATTTGAACTTAGAAAAATTAAATTTAAAGGAGAACATGGATGTAGTACGTGACGTAACCAGCAACTGAAATTGGGGGAAGTAGTCTACGTAAAAAATAAAAATCAGCTTCACATTTTATCCCGCAAACAGCACGGTAGGCAGAGGGAACAATAGTGTTAAGACACTCCGTTCTCCACTTTCTGCCAAATTCTGGAGGCATTGCGTGTTGAGTGGCAGAACTCAACGCTGCGCTTAGCCTCGACACCAGAGCGAAGAAATGGAAATATAAATTTAAGTAAATATTTCATCTCCTCGGGTGGGGATCGAACCCACAACCAGTCGGTTTTACAGTCACACTTCGTGCCGCTGCGCCATGACTGGCCTCAAGTCTAGTCTACGTAAGACTTTTGAAAAACTAACGTAGCGCTTGTCCTCTTTCTCAGGAAAGAAAAAAATATACAGGCTACTTTTTTACTATTACGTTTCGCTAAAACGAAGTCTCCAATATTTATTAAGTTGTAGTCTAATTCCATTTCGTAGTCTTCATACGCACAGGTATCAGTATCTTCATTCTCTTCACAGTAAATTGTCACTTCCTCTTTTAATTCCAAATACATTTTTGAATTAGTTTCTTGTGAAGAAAAGTTCAGTATAGTTTTGTTTTTCTTTCGCGGTATTTTTTTACATATAATAATATTCAAAACTGCCCCCTTTATTTTGTTCAAAGTTGCCTCAGTGGTAATTGAAAAATTACAAACGTTTTTTTTTTCAAGTAAAAGTTTAAAAATTGTAGTAATTTCTAGTTTATTGCATGCTATATGAAACATTCTAACTAAAAGAGCAAAAAATAAAACCATATACCTTGAATTGGATCCCTGCGATCCTTACGCGTTTATTTAAAAATGCATAAAATTTTACTCAAAATCAAACACTCCTCGTAACTCAACAACTGGTTCTCATATCTCAGCGGTGACAAGTGACACGTGTGCAGATTAGTGCTGCCACTACTCAAAAAAAACTTTTCAAAATTTCTTTTTAAAATAGCTCTGTTAACACATATTTTCAAAGGTGCCCCTGTTCTAAGCTACCCCCCTCTCCCCTACTATTTTTAGCTGTACGTATTACTTAATACGAAATTTTTCAAATTTTAAAACCTTTTGAATAGAAACGGCGGAACTAAATGTGGTGAATTCTGGTGATCTGGTGAACTGAAAAAATTAAGGTTTTAATAAGTTTATGCAAACGTAAATGTTTTGTTGTAAAATGAAGACTATAGCTCTTTACATATCTACAATCTTTTGAACCATCCCTGCCAAAGCCCTATTAAAATTTTGGAATAACGCCAATTTCTATTATAAATTTTGTAATTTATGAAATGCAGCTTTAAATTCTTATTTAATTATCGTGTTTTAGGCTTCGCATTATATTGTATACGTAGACACAGGGGAATTGTGCTTAAGATGGCATACGAAGATAAGATGACACACTGCCAATATTGATTTAAATATTTGCGCTAAGTGTGATCTTATGACGTTTTAGAGAGTGTCTGTAGATATCGCTAGTATTCAAATTCATTATGACGGAAGGTAAACGCAGATTGGCGAGTAGTTCATGTTTTCGTAATTTTGAATAGCAGAAATTTTTTCTTTCGCTTTTGCTTGGTGGTGAAAATACACGTAAGGTAAGGATTTTCTACTTGAAGTAATTTTTAATGTCAAATAGGCTTATTATATGACACAACTAACGCTAAAAGCGCATTCTTACCCATAAACTTTTGTCACAACTGTTACAATTAAATTCACGTATCTATTGGGTAAGATGACATACAAAACGTGAGTATAAGATGGCATACTATGTCATCTTAAACTTATAAATAGGATCGATTAAGAAGCCAGAAGAGAAGAGCGTACTTAATGAATTTTCTCCATTGCTAAAGTCTATTTCTACAGGAAAGTCACGTGAGAACAAAAAAGTCAGTGGATCGCAGGTTATGACGTCTATGTCATCTTATCCTATAGATATGTCGTCTTACACCGGTCGACTTAAGTGCGATTTATGATTGTTTTTTAATTTTATGTTGCTTTGATTGTTCTGAAACTACAATACTTTCGTTGATTATGATATATATGATAATATACGCAATGTCCTGATCTCACATGACTTCATTTATTTCAAATATTTGTCTTGAAAGAAAAAGTATGTCATCTTGAGCACAATTCCCCTATATATGTAGACATCTCTCACTTATACAGAGTGTAACGCAATCAACTGATCGACGTTTGTCGTTGGCAAAAGGACCTTAGGACTTATCCATTTTACCCCCATGTATGTTAGCCGATTTTAAATGGTTCGGCAGATATTTGAGAATTTGTGATTTTGATTCTTGAAGAAAATTGGCAAGTACAGACCGACTGTTGAGTCTCGTTCGTCATTTTTTTTTCTTAATATTTTTTTCTCAATAGTAGGCCTTTAATATATGGTAATATTTCAAAATTATCGGGTTATAAATCATGGAAATGACATGGAAAAAAATATTGGTGATTTTTTCCAGAAGTAATTTTAAAAACTACTGGTGATAGTATAGAATATTTTTTTCTATTATAAGAACTAGACACTGCAAATGCATATATAAGGAATATACAACTAAAGTTTCAATCGGATAACATTAAAGAAACAACCACTCAACATCGGCTAACATACATAGGAGTAAAAGGGATAATTACTGAGGTCCTCTCGGTCGCGTTACACACTATATAAAAAATAGTTTTACTGTCGCATATTTTGTTACGCTTTCTGTATAGAATTTACGCTCCAACATTGCTGTAAAGCACCAACGCGGCGACGGCGGTGATCGTTTTTTAGAGTTGTTCGATATTGCGGGTGAGGTGATGATTTGTATAAGGTATAGAATTAGCTAAAATTATAAAGAGAAGAAGAATTGAATCAAAATGAATCAACTTCACGTTGTATCCCGCATTTAGCAGCGTAGGTGGAGAAAACCTAGGGTTAAAAAGCTCCAGTCCCCACTTTTCGACGAATTCTGGAGGCGTTGCGTGTTGAATGACAGAATTCAACGCACCGCTTGTGCCTTCGCACTAGAGCGAAGAAATTAAAATATTAAATATTTCATTTCTTCGAGTGGGAATCGAACCCACAACCTGTCGCCTTTACAGTCATACGCTTGTGCAACTGCGCAGCGATTGGCCTCGAAAATTGAACGATTAAAAAACGCGTAAAAAATATTATGTTGTTTTAGTTTGTTTTTTGTATAGCGAGAGAGCATTGGGGAAAATTCTAATAGAAAAATTAGAAAAACAATTGGTATTGTAAACTGAATATATTTTTGTACCATTGCACGTGGATTGGCAAGTGTAGCAAGCAGGAAGCAGAGCCCGCTTGTTTTATGTATCTATATGTACGTACATACTCGTATATCACACTTTAGAAAATGTTGTTTTCTAGTTTTTTTATTTATTATTTTTATTTATTTATTTATTTAAAACCTATTACATAAAACAATAATTTTCTTCGCGGTCTTAAGCCCGATTAGGCTTGTGTGACCACTGCACATTCCTAAGTATATAAAATTAAAGAAAACAAAAAGCATACAAATTACAGATAATTACACATAAAAAAATTATAAAATATCAACAAGTGTCATTGTGAGGTAAGTTGATAAAAGACGCGTATTCGTAATTACGCGTACGTTTTAAATGTCCAGCTACAGCATGTTCTTTTTATATATTTTTTTTTGTGTTTATTATTATATTATAGTAATTATTTCTTAAGGATTTGTTTATTATTATTATTTTTTTTTTTTAATAATTTGACAAGAAAAAATCTTTTATTTTGTATTTTATATTATTTATAGTAATTTTATCTTTAAGGGTTTTCGGTACTTCATTAATAAGTCTTGGGATTATATAATTTAATGTCCTTTTACCATAAAAATTGTTTGCTCTAGTTGTTTCTATTGTATTATTTGAAATTGATCTTGTTAATATTTTGTGTTCTTTATAGTTTCTGTTGTAATGAAAGACATGTTCTTTAAGTAATATATGTTTTACTTTATCTTGTATTGGTAAAACCCTGCAATATTGAAAAAGGTTATATTCATTGTGGTAGAATTTTTGTCTTACTGACGATGGTGCTATCATTTTTAGTGTTTTTAATTGAATATTATAAATTTTATTAAGATAAGTTTTGAATGTCCGACCGTAACTACTGAGCCCATATGCAATTATGCTATCCATTAAAGATGTATATAGTTGTAATTTACTTTTGAAGTGTAGTTTGTTTTTTACTAAATACAATTTTGCTGAAATAAGTCGTAGTTTATTGCATATATATTCAATATGTCTATCCCAATTAAATCTCTTGTCTATAATAACCCCTAGGTATAGGTGTTCCTCAACTTTTTCGATGGCCTTACAGTTACAAGTTATATTATTACGATGCATACAATCGTGGTCGTGAGATATAATTTTGTACTCTTCCAATACTCTGTTGTGGCTTGAGCATATATGCAGCAGTTTTGTTTTTTGTGAGTTTATTACGTAGTTTAGTTAAGTATATGGAACAAAAGATTAATTTATACAATTATCTATTTGTATATTACGGAAAAAGAAAATTGTAAAAATCTAGTTCCGGAATAAAATACGAGAAATTCTTAGGAAAAAATATATTAGAATTGACCTGTCCAATTATATAGATGAGGAAGGCTTTTGTAAATCGAGTGTTTTTACTGCGACCAACATAAATATTTTTTTATCATTCAATTCATAATATCGAAAGAAAATATTTTATTTATTATAAAAAATATTTTATTCGTTCAGGTATGTACAGACGTTAAATTTATAAATAAATCAGTTTCACGTGGTATCCCGCACACTGCAGGGTAGGCAGAGGAAGTCCAGTGTTAAGACACTCCGTTCCCCACTTTCTGCTCTGAATTCTGGAGGCATCGCGTGTTGAGTAGCAGAAATTCAACGCCGTGCTTGTCCTCGACACCAGAGCGAAGAAATGGAAATATAAATTTAAGTAAATATTTCATCCCCTCGAGTGAGGATCGAATCCACAACCAGTCGGTTCTACAGTCACACTTTGTGCCCCTGCGCCACGACTGGCGACGTTAAATTTATAAAAATAAAAAAATGCCAGCAAAATAAATAAAACTAAGGTATGATTAAAAATAAGTCTTATTCGCTCAGAGCAAAAAAGTAAATGCATTTCAATGAATGCCATTTATTATACATTTGTAAAATGATCCACTTCCAAAACAGATTAGATAAATAATGAAAATAAAAATTGTGAGAAAATTATGAAAAAAATAGCTTTTAGGTACATGTTTCATTTTTAAAATAGAACCTTATATTAATACTAAATTTAAATGAAGCGAAAGACGTTTTGTTAGAGCTTTCCTTGAATCGCCTTGGCGGCCTGCGGATAATTGCTTTTTTAAAAGCAAATCTCGTAGCCACGTTAAGCAAGCTTAATTGGCTTAATTGCAAGGTTTTTTCTATTCGACTATCTCAAAGAAAGGGCAAGAAAAAAATACAAAAAAAACACATTTTTGTAATCTATATTTATATAATATCAATATATAGATTTCTTCCTTCATTCACCGCTCCATTTGGTCGCTGTGCAGTGGAAAATAGACTCCAAAGGCTTTATTTAACGCTTGGCACTTCGCAAATTGAATCGTTTAATCGCACCAACTCGGAGTGAGTAAGAAATCATTGGCAGACCCAACCCGTAATTATATTGGTGACCCATTCAAAGGTAATTGCGATATTGATAATATTGTAACTTGTGACTCTAAAGATGTAAAAATAGTGTTCAAATTTTACTAAAGAGTTTTTTTTTATTTTTTTTATTCGTGTGACTGTGAACGCGACAGGTTCAATTCATTCCCACTGAAGGAAATGCCATATTTAATATTTTCATTACCGTGATCTCGTGATGTTGAGGTAAAGCGCGGCGCTGAGTTCCGCTTCTTAACATGCAATGCCCATAGAATTCAGCGAAAAATGAGGAGCGGAGTGTTTTAGCACTAGGCTCCCTCTATCTACCCTGCTACATATGGGATACAATGTACTGAAAAAAAATGGTAATGTAACTTGACATAAATATTTATTATTTTACTTGTATATGTTATTTTATACAAATAAATAAAATAATTACTACAACGATATATGTTTGCTTAAAAATGTAAAAAAAAATCTTACATGCAAAGTCTAATTATACAGACGTCAGCAAATACATGTATTTTTAATCTACATTTAAAATAATTTTATTAGTACGTTTCATTAAAACTATATTTCGTAATTCTACGTTATAAATTAAAACATATTTTTTGTTTATTTTTAAATGCATATATGAAAACATTCGACAACGAATATACATATTTCTTGCAAAAGTAATAATTCAAGCAACATTCTCGCTTTATTTTCTCCACACAAAATATATTTTGGTATTATGTTTGGTCGTGACTGATTTATTCATACATGAATGGACGAAGAAAATTGAAATTTTCATTAAACGGCGAACGTTGAAAAGACTAATGTAAAGCGTACGAGGTAGTGCCACTCGCAGCTAAGACCAACGTGTTTTTTGGAAAATTTAAGTAGAAATATATGACGTGGCTCATTTTAGAAGACATTACACTTTTTAGTTATAGTCTTCATTATTTATAGAACTTTATCAATCTTTTAAGTTCCAATAAAAAAAAACATGTAGGTATTCTTTAATTATTATATGTTTAGAGGCCACCACACAGCACACAATGCCTCCAGAACTCCGCGGAAAGTGGGGAACGAAGTGTCTTAACACTAGGCCGGCCCTCTGCCGGCTCTGCTATGTGCAGGATACAGCGTGAAGCTGATTTATTTTTTTTTTATTTTTATTATATGTTTAAAAATTCAAACGACATAACAATTCAAACGACATAACATTCCTGTACCTGAGAAAAGCGTGATTAGAAAGGCATAATTAGGCGGTTTCCCATAATAGATCCATTATCAAGTTATAATGGTTACAATTTAATTTATAAAAAATATGTAACGGACACAGGATCATACCTGACAAAAATATACGAAAATGTGTAAAATATATATAATTGCATGTTTACACTTTACGCTTGTGAGAAGTTGTGGGTTCGATCCTCACTTGCGGGAATGGAATATTTTATAGTTTTATTTCCGCGCTCCGGTAACAACATTAAGATCCGCCAATCGACTCGCAATGCCTTCAGAATTATCTCTATATATAATAAGACAGTAAAAATATTTTGTTTGTACATTTAGTAATTTTGACTAAAATAGATAAAGGGACACTTAAAAAGAACAATAGAAAGCAAAAATATATTTTTTTAATTTCTTGTCAGTCTGTCTGTCTGTCGATATATTTTTGTCCACATTTTTCTCTGAAAGTACTGAACCGATTTACTTGAAAATGTCACCAATTGCTTTGTTTTAACTCAACTTAACTACTAAAGTTTGGTTCATCAAAATTGTTTCATTAAAAAAAAAGTTATCGTCATTTGAATGAACTCAAGGCATTAGCTTGCCTGCGAATACTATATAGCAATCGCGCTGGTAAGATTCTTGGCTAAAGAATGACATTCGAAACGTCTGGGTTATATGACTGTTGATAAAAATATATATTTTTGACGCACTATTATATAATATTTTATACAATAAAGTAAACAAAATTGAATTGTTAGTGGAGATTACCTTCATAAATCATAACAGTAAAGTTTAAGTCGTAATTAATTCAACACAGAGATAAAGAACGATCTTGAAAGAAATATCAAGTAAATACAAAGATTTTTTGGTTGGTTCGTTCATATAATATATGTAACTAATTTAAAAACTGTACAATGCAATTATTACAGTTATTTTACAAAGAATATTATGAATCCTTCAAATCAATAATTTAACATTTAAGGCTGTTTCTGAATGAGTAAATTAAATTATTCACTGACATCAGTACATTTAACAGAGTATATTATATAGGTAAAAAGAACATAAAGTTACAAAAATATATACGTGTAATAAATAATTAGCTTTATGTATATTTTATAAATATCAAATATCAACAATGGTCGTATTTTTTTATTTAAAACAATCAAAAATTCTTTGACGATAATGTCGTAAAAAAAATCATATTAGAAGTAATTATAGTTGTCAATCAATTCTGCTTATTAAATCAATAATCATGTATTTTAAGCGGGCGAAGCCGTGGGCGAGCCGCAAGTTTAACATAAATGCCGATATTATTACTGATGATATTATCGTCCGATTCCGAGGTTGTCTCGCAATTTATAGGGCGTTTCGACATCGACGAGCTTCTCGTATTCGCCGACAAATTACGCCGAACGAACGGCAACGAGCAGGCAAGAATTAAGGCCACAGTCGACCACGCGAAACTCATCAAAGCCATCGTGGGCTTTAAAGCGTAAATATTCCAATGGCGGTTTTTAACAGCAATACGCCATTGCCCGCTGACGCGCGTCTTGCGCGTATCAAACCTAGATCCCTAAGCATCGCGACGTTTAACGCTAACAGTGTCGCCGGCCAACGTGACCTAATCCGCGATTTCATTACCGCGCATCAACTTGACATCCTGTGCGTACAGGAGTCATTCCTAAAACCTAGTATTCGCGATCCAAAAATTGCAAATTATAGACTCGTCCGTAACGACAGACTCGCCACTAAAGGCGGAGGCACCCTTATCTATTACAAAAAGACACTCCACTGTGTCCCATTAGACCCACCAGCGGCACTCGAAAACATCGAAGCGTCTATCTGCCAGATCTTTCTCACAGGCCATCAGCCAATCATCATAGCTTCTGTATATCATTCTTCTTCTAAACCAATTCTAGAGAATGACATTCGTTTACTCCTCAATATGGGAGACTCCGTCCTTCTGACCGGAGACCTCAATTGTAAAAACACCATCTGGAATTCTACTAAGACATGTCCACGAGGACAACTATTAGAACGCCTCGCGGACAGGTACAACCTCTCCATAATAGGTCCACCGACACCTTCCCGGTTTCCCACCGGTAATCACGGACACCCAGAAGTACTGGACATAGTGATTCTAAAGAACGTCGCCCTCAGGCTGCGGTCTATAGAATCACTATCGGAACTAGACTCAGACCATCGCCCAGTTGTTTTCAAAATAGGCACAGACTCCCCTTCAGGGCCACCCACCAAAACCATCATCAATTGGAAAAAGTTCGCTAAACTCATCAAAGCGGACGATTCTCCACTCATCGATCTCATCCCTGGCATTATAGACTCAGTAGATGTTGCCAAGGAAGCCGCGTCCAAATTCACGACGTTTATTCAAGAAGCTCTCCTCAGCTGCTCGAAAGAGGTCCCAGATCTGCCTGAAGGTAGATTTGAGATCTCAGGGAAGCTCAGGGAGCTAGTTCGACGTAAAAACTTAGCTACTAGAGCTCACGATGCGTGCCCGAATGCCGCAAATAGTAGGAAATTAAATAATCTTAGGAGGCAAGTCAAATCCCAATTTGAACAGCTCAGAGGTGAGTCTTGGGATAGTCGACTCGAAGGGCTCTCGCCTTCATCCCAGGCGTACTGGGCGCTGTCGAGAACCTTTCGATCCGACACAGTGGCGACTATGCCTCCGCTTACAAAACCCGACAACACGATAGCGGCCGACGACACTGAAAAGGCTGAGTGCCTAGCGGACAGCCTAGAGGCACAATGCTCACCGAGCACCCTACCATGTGACCCGGTTCACTTGACGGAAGTGGACTCCGAGGTCACAGAGTGGGCTTCGATGCCCCCGACTGGCGAACCGGTTCGCCCCACGGACGTAGAAGAGGTTAAGTCCATTCTCAAGGACCTAAACCCAAAAAAGGCCCCGGGGCCCGACAAAATCCCTAACAAAGTTTTAAAGTCCCTTCCGATTCACTTCGTATCATTACTAGTCATGATTTTCAATGTTCTTTTAGCAGGTTGCTCCTTTCCTACCGAATGGAAGGAAGCAATAGTTATAGGCATTCGCAAGCCCAAAAAACCCGCCAACCTTCCCTCCAGCTACAGACCCATCAGCCTTATTAGCAGTTTAGGGAAAATCTACGAGAGAATCGTTCTCAGTAGATTAAAGGAAATAGTCGAGGCAAAACAACTGCTCATCAACGAACAGTTCGGTTTTAGATCCCACCACTCGTCCATACACCAAGTTCACCGGCTTACCGAACATATCGCGAAATATAACGTCCGTAGATCGATTCGTAGCGACACGGCGGCCATTTTCTTAGACATCGCCAAAGCCTTCGACAAGGTCTGGCACAACGGCCTGCTCTTCAAGCTCCGTCGTATGGCTCTGCCAGACTCTCTCGTTCACATCATTCGGGAATACCTGTCGAATCGCACGTTCCGATATAGATTAGAAGGGACCCTATCGTCCCCTAGACCCGTTCGCGCCGGAGTCCCGCAAGGCTCCACTCTTTCACCGTTGCTATACGCGCTTTACACTAGCGACATTCCGCGTACCGATAAAGTAGAACTTGCGATGTATGCCGATGATACCGCCCTTTACACCACGGATCGCTCCGCTTGGATCCTAGCCGAAAGACTGCAACGAGCTGCCGACGCCCTAGGCGATTGGTTCAGCAAGTGGCGGTTCGAGGTTAACCCGGAGAAAAGCGTAGCCGTCCTCTTTCCTCGTAAGCGTTACGAGACCGTCTCGACTATTTACCTGCAAGGCAAACCGATCCCCTGGGAACCCAAGGTCAAATACCTAGGCGTCGTACTAGATTCGAAACTCTCCTTCCGGCCGCACATCACGTATGTCAGGAACAAAGCCACATACGTCATGAACAGGCTGTATCCGCTCATCTGCAAGCGGAGTAAAATGTCACTTCGCAACAAGCTGACATTGTACAAAACTTGCATCCGTCCCGTCATGACCTATGCTTGTGTCGTGTTCGCACACACCAAGATAGACCTCCTTCAGAGGGTTCAAAATAAGTTCCTACGAATGGCATCCGGATGCCCATGGTACGTACGCAACGTTGACCTACATAAAGATTTCGAGCTAGAATCGCTCAAGGAATTCTGCAAGCGCCTGGCCAAGCGCTACTACGAGCGTGCAGATTCCCACTCCAACCCACTCATTGTCGAAGCGTGTAAGTACGCTCCTCACCCACATCCACGTCTTCGACGCCCTCGAAGCGTGCTTCTGGACCCCGACGACCCTATCACTGCTGCCAACGCCCAATACATTGGGAGGATCCACTCCTCAGTCCCACGTCCCACTCTCCGCCGCCGTAAGAGGCGGCGAGGCCAGTCATATCTAACGGCACGCCCGCGCCTCGGCGCGGCGGGGCCCAATGGACGAAACCCACCATGATTAGCGTACGCGGGGCATTCCCCCGCGATCGCCATCACTTCACGAGCGTCCATCAAAGCTCGTAATTCTAATCTTCAGGGGCGAGCTACACTCGCCCCTCCCAGCCCGGTGACGCTGTCAAGACCATCCCAGGTCAACAGCATTAAAGTCCATTCGAAAAAAAAAAAAAAAAAAAAAACTGATGATATTATTACGAGGAGAATAAAAAGTATTATCTCTTAAAATACTAACAACATTATGTTTTATTTAAATATTCATATATCTATGAATAAAATAAGAAAAATAATTAATAGATTATTAAGAGGCAGTTTGTATGTTTATACATGGAATGTTCGATTCGGTTTCCACATTACTTAGCAGTATTATACATAAATATATAAAATATCTACAAATATGCTAAGATTTCCAATGAAAATTACAAAAATAGTTCAACGCAAACA
This sequence comes from Heliconius himera, assembly GCA_021202915.1. NCBI lineage: Eukaryota > Metazoa > Arthropoda > Insecta > Lepidoptera > Nymphalidae > Heliconius > Heliconius himera. Next base: position 69,304 of record JAJHJA010001206.1, on the reverse strand, counting down.
CTTCTTACTTTTCATCCATCATGGAAAATCCCTTTAATAAGGGTATATTTAATTAAGTTAAATATTCAGCTAAAACGAAAAAAAAGAAACATTTTGTCTAAAGTCACTTAAGCTCATCTTAACGTCGTTTATCGCTTATTTAATTGGCACAAACAGACTCCATTCGTGTAAATACGATTTAATTAACAAAGTGGTATTTGAAAACGGCGGACGGTCATCATACAGACGCTCTAAATTCAGAATAAGTTAATGCAATAAAATATATCCACAGAGCCGTCGTAATACCTCGGATTTGACGTAGCTTACTAACGCTTATAAAGGCTGCAAAATTTCTCCCATATGCCCACAGCCACTGTCTCCCCTTCCACATACTCTACATGATTTGTGACATTCATAATGAATGAAAAAAGAAAAAATGTAATATGAGAAACGAGATTAATCTTATGAAGATTTGTGAAACACAATGTGACATTTGCGATGCTACTTTCTTGCTATTACTTGTTTATATTGTATATATTTGAGGCACAGCGATCGTTTCAGTCGGTGGCACACACCATATTATAAGTAAAAATATTTTTACAAGTGCCGCCGTAACAGCGGAATCAAAATTGAAAATATATTACAGCAAATATCAATATTAATGACTTGTGAGAAACAAGAAGCTGTATATATTGAAGGGGGGTCCGTCCACGCCCTCGCGTTTGTACCTAATGAACCGTGAACGATGCAGCTTCCGGAAATACAAGTATAATTCAATGTAAAATTTTCCTCACAATATCGTGTTAAGGTGAATATCAGCTAACATTGCACTCTAGAAATATGGCGTTATAACCTTGCGAATTAAAATTTCCTCTGCGTAATATTATCTTTATAGTGCAGGCAGCTTAGTTAGGTGTTGCAGACCGATGACCAGACGTGATCGATTAATACTTAAGAACTTCAAGTGTAAAGAAAGTTTGCCGGTCTACTCAGAGACGTTAGGAAACTCCAAAGAAAAATCTCTTGGCCACGAGTCATCCATCAAATACTTCATCAACTGCACCATTTCTTATTAACGTTCACTAATAATAACATATTGTGTTCATGTTCACATACCTTTATTTCTAGATTACAACAAAATAAAATGTAATGTATTAAGAAAAAAATATTGATTCACAAGTATTGGTAAGGAGTTTTACTGATCATGGACTGTTTTAGGAAGGAATGGACTTTTTTTAGCTTCACGCTGTATCCCGTATACAGCAGGGTATGCAGGGTGAAACTAAGACACTCCGTTCTTCACTTTCCGCTGAATTCGACGCATTACTTATTGAGTGATGAAACTCAGAGTGAAGGAATAATAACATTCATAAACACAATAATTCATGCTCCCAAGTGGGAATCGAACCGTCGCGAAAAAGTCATAAAATTATGCCTATGGAAAATGAATTCTTATTATAATAATTTAAAATCAATACTTTTCTAAATTAATATTAAGATATTTTAAAACATAAATAAATGTTAATTATTCATATAAATAATAAAACATTGCCCATTGATCCTAGTTAGTACAAGGACAGCACGCTTGAAGGCTGATGTTTCGACTCCGTGTCCATTGTGTATAGGACGAGGGTCCGTGATTTATGGCAGCACATTGACAACAAACAAACGGTCGGTCTGTTTGTCCACGATGGCTATAATAACAAGGATTACTTTATATTAATGATAGTCAAAATTACTTATAAAATTGCTATTATTATTATTACATACACACAAAAAATATTTTAGAAAAGATACAAAAATACATTAATTATTAATAATTCAATAGTGGCTGACAGCAAATTCCGTGGAGTGGACTTTCTGACTACTATCATATTACTTTCATGTACTACTACTACTACTCTAGTAGTAATAATGAATTATAGTTAAAATATAAAGCCAAAATTTCGAAACTTTGCTTGTTAGTGGCAGAACTTAACGCCGCGCTTTTTCCTTTGGAAAAATTTTACATAAGAGAAAAAAACAATAATTTCCCCAGGAGAAATCGAATTTACACAAGGCAAAGCGCGGCGTTGAGTTCCGCCACTCAACACGCAATGGCTCCAGAACTCGCCGAAAAGTGGGGAAAATAAAAAAAAATCCAAAATGTATGTATATAAAATATACGCGATTAATCCGGTTAAAATAGGTTTATTTGAAACGGTGTGTCTTAACACTAGGTTCTCTTTGATATAGCCCGGGATAAGCCGATTTTTTACAACCAACCTTACTGAGATTTAATGGTCTCAATTTTCCATCATATTTATTTGTCAACAAAAACTGCATATTACAAAAACTAAACTTTTGCTAATGTCCCATTTCCTTATTGCATAAACATTAGTTGGCCTAACATGGCGCGTTGCGGTTCTTAAAATACACAGTAACAGTACCTATAGCCTTCGAGTACTGTGACATACGGAAATACGGATGAACAGATAAGCGAAAATGACAAAATGATAAAGGTTCCGTTTTTTTTTGCATTTGGCGGAACGGAACCCTAAAAAAACTACAATAACTTTATCCATTAATCATCCGTTAACCAATGTCTAGATTTTTAAGACAGTGGTTAAAATGTCAGAAACTTACAGACAAAAGATATTACTATAAAAAAAATGTAATAATTATAAATATTTTGATAACCATAGAAAAAAATCCGAGGAAACGTATTTTATGCAACCAAAATGTAGTTTCATCTGGGTGTTAATTAATTGGATTACACAGCCTTTCCCATTATACGAAATAGCCCCTATTTAGCGAATGGATTTTGTACGCGTGACAGCGTAAAATCAGTTTGTTTTCAGACTAATAAACGTTACTAAATGTTTTATTATAATTTTTAGTATGCCTATTTGCTTTTAGCGTGTAAAAATTGTTAAATTTACTGTACTCGCTCTTATTATATGTTAATTTAAACTCTACATAGGGTTTAAGCGATAGAAACCTTCCCTAAAGACGCCACGTCACAACTCTATAATACACTAGACGCCACGGAGACCTTCCAAATGACTCCATTATTCCATTCAGTGAAATGGAGTGGCAGTGAAATAGGGCAAAGGGCGAATAAACCGGCTACTGAAGATGAAGACGCCGTTTGTTCATAACCAGCCAGTTAATTTCATTATTACAAGTCAGAGGAGCGAAGCGAAACGGCAACAGATGTGCCACTTGACTCGTGAATCCACCGCCTTGAAAAACTTCCAGAATTTTAACGTCGAAATTTCGACATCTGAGTAATTTTTCTTGGCAAACACAAAACAATGCACAGCATTTATTTATTTTTTTGTTAGTTTCAAGTATTAAATTAAAAATGCCGCAGTTTCCCCGTGCAAATCCTTTCGTTTCATATGCGAGACATGCAGTGCAGGCAAGTGAACGCAGTCGGAATTTGTTATGTGGCATTTTAAATAGAGGTGGCTAGTCCCGAAGACAAAGTAAGATGTCATGTTAAACATGGCCCCGGCGTTAAACCGTGTGAAAAAGTTTGAATTATTGATTGGTATTCGATACGTTTTTAACAAAACAAAATTTTTTTAAAAGTGGTTTAAAAAAATTTTGTTGCTGCTATTTTATTATTTTTTTTCTTCAGTTTCATGCTGAATCCCGCATATAGCAAAGTAGGCAGAGGGAACCCAGTGTTAAGACACTCCTTTCCACACTTTCTTTCAAATTATGGAGATATTGACGTGTTGAGCGGACAGTGTTTTGTGTGTGCTTAAATTATACAATAAATATTATATTATTCTATCTATCATTTCGATATAAATTTTCCTCGCTCAAGTAAAATGTCATATTTATATGACATGGAGATGAAATAATCAGTATACTTGTCATATGAGACACCACCCTGATACTCACGTAAAGGAATGATTATTTTTAAATTATATTCATTTCCTCAACCTTTTAAGAAAATGTTAAGGGCATTTTCTTCGGAATCCTTCACAAGGCACGCAATGTTTGTGAAGAGGGGAAGTGGAGAACGGAATATGTTAATAGATTGTTGAAAAAGCTTTTCAGCTTCACGCTGTATTCCGCGAATTGTAGGAAAGGCCGCCAAACTTTCCAGACATTGCGTGTTTAGTGACAGAACTTAACGCCGAGCTTAACCAGAGCGAAGAATTGAAAATATTAATAAATATTAATTTACAGTCACACGCTTGTGCAAATGTGCTACGACGGCCTCAACAGAATAACAGAATACAATATAGTGTATATAGTTGAAATCTTATAAACTTGCAAAAAACTGAACAGATTGAACTGATCGAACTACCTAATTATGTTGTTGACCGTGAATATTTTGGTTTTTCATTGTTGTTTTACACAACATTTTTTAATTTTAATTTTTCAAAATTTATATTTGGCAGCTAGTCATCAATAACTTACTATTTAAAATGATTATCACATTTACTCAATCATTTACTTATTACTTCTGATCATTTTCGTTCACTACCCGCTATCACTGAAATTTAGAGCTTTGTGCTACGATTTTCAAAAGACACAGGTTGAAAGTCAAAGGTAACATTTTTTATGTTTTCAAAAAATCATTTTTATTTATAAAAGAAGCCTACTTTAGTCCCTACTTTAGTGAACTATTTTTGCTAATTTTCAATTTACTTAAACCTTAGCTGGTCTATTATGGATCAAATTTTTATTTTCATTTGCCAATATAAAATAATCGTGCTCACCACTTACATTATTTCTTATAGTTTTGCTGATCTATTATGGTTTATCGTTGGATATATAAATATATGGATGTTCCAGATTTGGATTTATATTATATGACAATGGAAAATGCCCATCGCGCTAACCACTTTTGCTGAAGAGGCATTACATAATTTATTATATATGTCGATGAAAAGTCAAGTTAATCATCATATCAATTATAATATAATAATATTCATATTATTTATATAGGTTATAATTGGTAGTCCATTGATGGATTGATGATCCTGCTCAGACCTAACAGCTGTACCACAATAAAGTTGCATATCCGTCAAGTGATTTCAAAGAAACGAGAACAGATATACAAATTGAGAAACAAACAACAAACTTAAAAAAAAAATAGATTTGTTTTTAAACATTTTTAAAGTGTTGTTCCACACTTAAGAAAGAAAAAAACTTATTTAGAAAACGTATAAAAATTTAAATGTAGCGGGACTCAAACCCGCGCCTTCTATAAACCGACCGATAATAGATTTGTGTCCTTCTACTATTTTCTCATCATGCTTAATAACTTTCGTACAATATTTAATATACACACACACACACATTTTCTAACAATTTTTTATTATATAAATCGATTAAATACCTGGATAATGGTTATAATAAAGCAATACCAAACTGACATTAAGTGATTTATTCGGCTATTACAACTGTTATAATCATAATATCACCTTTTACGAGGTCAGTGAAATGAAAAATTGGACATTCCTCAACAAAATATGAATCTAAACACGAAAAAATGAAATATTAACGCCTGATACCATCTACGCTAATTGTTTACGGACGGCCTAATAGTATGTTTTAATAGCATACTTTCAGTGTTTTAAGTAAATTAATATTGTTATTTCTTTTGTTTTGACGCGTGATGTATTATTAGTACTTATTCGTAATTACTGTTAATTATAAATTAATTTTGTACTTGTAAAGTGTATTACATTTTTATACTATATTTACTAATGTAAAGAAAGACTAAAATTAATATTTTTTGTACTTTTAATGTTAAATTAACTACAGTTATAGTGCTTCGATAATTCTGTATATGAAAAACATATGAAAAAATTAATACTGGTGGCATTTATTAATGTAATAGAACCCAAAACAATGATTTTTAATTGTGTTGTCTGTTTGCCTGCGCGTTTGTGCACATTAGTCCTAGAAATGCCTTAACCAATTTAAATGTAGTTTTCACGTTTACTTTTCACGTAGTTTATATTTTGGCAAGCTCCGCTTAGTTTTGTTTTATTTTAATGGGCTTATAAATAAAAAAGTTATATCAATTTAAAATCGATAATTTGATAATATCACATAATTTTTATTGAATTGACTAAAACTTTAGTTTACAACGTATAAATATTGTCTTTAAAGTGATATTGTTATTAGAACATGAAAGTAATTCTGATTAATAAATAAATAATAGTGTAGTTCAAGCAGATATACAACAAATGCAAAAATATTAAAGGTTTTTACATGAATGTAAACAGAAAAATAATTAAAAGATATAACAAATCACGAATGATAATTATCTTCTTAATATAACTACATTGAAAATATACAATGAAATAACTACATAATGATATCAGCTTAAAATCGATACAGCAAAAGTGAAATAGCATAGATATCTATCGATTTTTACCCATCGGTAGATGTTTGCTCTATTTATTATTCATGGGAATTATGGCACGGGTAGGGAACTAAGGGGCGAAATCGCATAGTAATTTCTGAAAGACTGCCGTGATTCTAAAATGAAACTATCTATTGTAAAAATAATTGAAAGTTCGCTTTTATATTTATGATTATTAAATAGTTATGAATGGTTTCAAAAAGTAAAAAATATTTTTTTGTAAATATCATACAGAACTCCAAATATATCTAATAATCGAAATACTTAACACATAATCACCAACAAATAAACTTAATATAAAATATATAATTAATTCGATGTACCCACTCGTTACTTTGGCCCTCTATATTTCATCATAAACAAATTTGAGTCAAGAGATTCCATGTCGCTCAATGCAACATAAATCCTAAGAGATGAGGGTTCTCCACTACAATATCTGGATGAGCCAATTAATTTCGATCTTGGGGTCCACCCTTAATCTGATGGTCACTCACGCCCAAAACTTGTAATTGAATTTCGGCTTAGAATATTCAGCATTTGGTTCAAATATTGCTATTATACAAAGCCTCATTTGAAAGTTTACGCCAATATTAACTTAATAATTGTATTGTAAATGTTATTCAACTGTCAATACTAAAGTAAATATTATGTTAATTTGTGAGTTAACTATAGATAAATATAAAATAGAGAGGAAAAGAATTCAAATTGGAAAATATTTCATGTTTCATAATTTCAATCAATTGTAAAATTTTTAGTTAGTTAATCTTTGGTATCGATTTTTAATTTAATTATAACTTTATTGTGCGCATGAGTACGAAGCGGTTAAGAAAGGTGTCATAGAACTTTGATCCGCCAGTCTCTGTGTCTGTGTATCTGACTAAAGCACGAAATGAAACTTCTGAATGAATAAACCAAATTGAGTACATTTTTTTAAATTATAAGCCTTGTACATCGCGGAGGTTCTAGGAGCTTCTAGTACAAACACTTTGCTAAGACGCAAAGGTTATTTTTTTAATTATTTCGATAATTTGCATTGGAATTTTTTTTATTATAATAATTTATAATTATAATTTTTATCTACTTTGGTAGATTTTTCTACCAGTGACATGTGTATTAACTCGTCTCGTCCAAATAACCTAGTGTTAAATAAAATCTGTCGCTCACATACAACATTGATTCGAAGACGCCAAATTAGACTTCATGGCATCAGTGAACCGATCACGTCGATCGTTTATGTGAAATCGATTCCACCGTTTTATTTGATATTCCGACGAATTTAATGGCCGTCGAGATGACTGGACGAAAGCAATAAATGGAATAACTATTTCTACACATTAGCCGATAAACATTATTGCTTAATGCTGGCGCAGATTTCTATGTATATATTTGCTATTTCTGTATTCGTCAATATTATTATTTTACATCTAAAAGTAAAATATTTATTTTTGGTCTAATATGGTAAAATAAATGTACATCTTTTCATAAAATCTTAAAATTATTTCCACCATACTACTTTGCTTTAAAAGAAAGATGATTGCTCCATAAGTACAAAATTTATTTCTGCATAAGAAAATCAACTTGAACTCCTGACTGAGAACTGTTATTAAGCATCTTAAGCATTCTTAAGTTTGTAGAGATAAAAGATTAAATATATATTGTATTAACCTAGTATTCCATTTAAATGTACATATTCTCTTCTCTGTGCTTTTGTGGACTTGTAAAAGGCGTTTGAGAGAGTTGTGAAAACGAAATTATAGGAGATACTACCCCGTTACAGTGTGAGCGGACCTTTGCTTCAGTCTGTAAAGTCTCTTTATAGAGATTACTCAGCCTGTGTGCGAGTAGGAGCTGGCATGCCACCTTGGATAACTGTCTCTAAGTAGTGAAACAAAGTAACATGGGAGGGAAAATTGGTGACTTGAGTTGTAAATTGCCAGCTGTACAGATGCTGCATGAAGGTGATGCAGTACTAATTGCATCATCAGAATGCGAGTTGCAGGTATTAGTCTCCACTCTGAAAGACGAGTGTGGAAATAATGGTCCAAGATTGAATGCGAGTAAGACCAAGGTACTGGTATTTGAAAGAAATTAAAAAAAAAACGCTATGCAAGATCAGTATAAATGGTAAGATATTAGAACAAGCGAAGGAAGTGGTATATTTGGGAAATAAATTCAGTAGATATGGAAGATACAAGATCGATGAGCGAAGGCGTTTGCTGCCGGTAACAGGATTAACGAAACCTTAGCCGCATTAATGAGACGATGGAACATATGCACTGCTGTACGTTTGGCCGTAGACAATACAGTGATAAAAAGCATAAGGACCCCGCGAAGGGCATGTATGAAGAGGTTGATGACAGTGGACGAGGTAAAAGAGATATGCTGAGACCGTAGCGCTTGGCGCTCCGTTCTCTCTGACTACTCCGCTAGAGATACAGTTTCAAGTATTGTGTGTTACAAGCAAAATCTAGTGTTTAAATATTATTTCATTAAATATTATAATAATGATAAATAATGAGATAAAATGCATCTTGTCGAAAACATGATATTTGTCATTTTCTAAAACTCTTCATAGTTGATAGGCTATAATAGTAAAGTATCGAAGAGTTAAATAAAAAGTTTGAATATATAAAAAAGTATATCATATAACACGAAATTTGATGAACGCTGCGTAAAATTTCTAAAATGTTCGTAGCATTTTTAGTTTCCATATACAAAAAGAATTTATATACGTAATAAAAACACTATATATCTATTAACGTTATTGAATGCTAATTGTTGATTATGTTATATATAAACGCGCCATCAATTAAAAAAAAACAAAATACTTAACGTAGTGTCTTAGCACTATATTTATGGGACGCTAAATAAAAGATAACCTCGACCCAATTGCTGGTTATATGGCACTTATCACATATACGAATTACAATATCACTATCCGATGTAATTCCATTAACAGGGGAACTATTTTAAATAACTGAAACACCTGCTAAAATAATTTAAACGATCAAACAAAATGACCATAGCAAAGTAACAAGAATAAAATTAATGTAAACAAACATGCTATTTTAATTGTTTTAACACGCGTATGGTATGAATTTATGAGCGCAAAAATTGTAATGCACATATTACGATATTTGTGGTATGTTGATCAACTAGCTGACGCAAAACAATGAAATAACAATAGGCTAGAGATATATTATTAGATTTTTACTAGAATCCCGCACACAGCAGGGTAGGCAGAGGGAACCTAGTGTTAAGACACTCCGTTCCCCACTTTCTGCCGAATTCTGAAGGGAGACCTCGACACCAGAGCGAAGAAAATGGAAATATAAATTTAAGTAAATATTTCATCTCTTCGAGTGGGGATCGAACCCACAACCAGTCGGTTTTACAGTCACACGTCGTGCCGCTGCGCCACGAATGGCCAGAAACTGCGCCAGGGCTGGCTGGAAGAAATTAAATATTAGGTAAATATTATTATTATTAACACGCAACGCCTCCAGCATTCTGTGAAATATGGGAAAAAGAATGGCTTAACACTAGGTTCCCTCTGCCTACCCTACTGTGTGCGGGATACAGCGTGTAAATAAAAAAAAAACAAGGCTCGCAAATATAATAAAAACAATTGGCAACATTACCTCTAATTATGTTTTATTATATTGCATTTTATACTGAAATATTGATGTAATTTATAAATTTTAACACTAATTATAGTTCAGAATTGAGTGCTTGCTCCTACTCGTAGTGTGGTCTGCGGTCTGTAGAACAGTGGAAGAGGAATATACATCTCAGGGAAGACACTTTAATGTGGGAGGCGAAAATACATTAGCAACAAAACGTGTCTCAAGTGTCGCAAAGTAAACATTAAATAATAGAGTACATGGAGGCATTGTAACGGATTAAATTTGATTTATATCATGTAATTGTATGTCATGTGTTTTATAATGATTATTTACCTATAATACTTATTTAGAAAACGTATAAAAATTTAAACGTGGCGAGACTAGAACCCGCGCCTCCTGGAAACCGACCAGGCGCTTTAACCACTAAGCCATACGTTTTCTAAGTATTTTTCTTTCCTAAGTGTGGAATAACACTTTAAAAATGTTTAAAAAGATTATTTACCTATTTTTGTTTTTCTTTCTCTTCTTTTGAACAGTATACCACATATAGGAGAGTAGACAACGGGAGCCTGATGTTAAGGCAATCCGTTCCCAACCTTTTCTTCCCACTGTTGTGAGTGGCGGAACTCAACGCCGCGCTTTGCCTTGTTGCGTGAGCGATGAAATAAAAATAGTAATAATTAATTATTCATTTTCCGGGAATCCAATCCAAAACTATCACGTTTACAATCACACGCCACAGTCACACGTTCTTGTGCCACGACGGCCTCTAATTCACTTAACGATTTAGAATTCCTTAATAACTATACAACTAATATTTAAGCTCAATTATATCACTACATTTCATTTTATTTATAATCATCTAATTGCAGTGGCCAAGTTAATTCGATTCCCACACGGGGGAAATATATATATTTTGTTTTTATTTTCTCTTGTGAGGCTTAAAAAATTAACTATAGTTACATATACAATAAAATTATTATAGACTGAAGGCAAATGTAAGTAAAAATGACTCTATATTTTATAATCTAATTGAGACTCTGCAGTGGAACCAACCAAGTATTAAATATACGAACATTACTATTTCACAAAACATTACCTACGTTTTATTCTCACAAAAAAATAATAATAGAAGAATATTGAAAATATTTAGAACAAAACAAAATAAGAAAACATAAAAAATGTCTAACTTATATAAAGTTTAGTAGTAGAGTTGATTAAGATTTGTGCGATGACTGCGCACAACCGGCCGTATCCTTTGCTTTCTTTATCACTCAAAGTTGTCGTCCACCGTCACTATAACGGGATTGTTTTTGGAGTAAAACGAAGGGCTACTTACTATATTTCAATCCAATAAGGTAGATAGTTTTATAAATAATTCAGAAAGTTGTAACATGTAAGTGGCACTCCCGCGTAACGGTCGTCCCGAGAGCGGAAAATCTGCTACAGTCCAGGGATAAGTGGAAAAATTATATAAAATGTGACATTAATATGTTTGTTGCTTTATTATTAGATACCACGGCTGTAAAATATATTTTGTGAAAGGTTTATGGGAAAGTTTTTGAATATTAGGTTTTTTTTTGTTGGAGGCAATTATACTAAAATGTTAAATTTAATTTGTAGTTATAGTGTATAAATATTTATATTATTTTTTCGGGTTTAGTTTAGTGTGGAGTTTTACGGAATCTGTTTGTTAAATGAATCTATTTATGTATTTGGGTAGAATTTTAGTTAGAATTTTAATTATGCATCTTGTTTTACATAATTACGTAATATATTTTATTATTAACAAATCTTATAAAGAGAACGGAAAAAAACTGTAAATATCAAATACTAGTATTTTATTCTTCTGAGTGGGAATCGAACTCCCAACCGCGTTATTAACGACGGCCTCTCAAGTAACTTTTTAAAACTATTATATACTATAAGAATACATTTGTTTCCGTTCACTATAATTGAAAAACAAAGTGTTTATAAGAATATAGGGAGGATAAACATGCTCTTAAAAAGCGTCCTCCAGAGACCAGGCAGAGATTCTATCAATACAATAAATTATTAACGCGAGGCGACACGTCCCGCGTCACGCATAGCCATTATGCCCTCGACGGGGACTCCGGCGTCGTAGATAAGCTTATTACTAATGCAATGGGTTTTTGGTGCGCGCTAATAACTTCAAGTTTGGAAAGTTCCAACTTATAATAATATATACAATATTTAAATAAATAATTATTAAAATTTAGTTATTTAAAGTCATCATGGCACAGTTGGGACGTCTACTTGCAAATTTCAAATTCATTATCTTCTTAGATTAATCTAACATTGTTAAATATTGGAAAATTTGATAAACAATGTAAATATGTATCTCTATATACATATGTACGGTGATAATTCTATAATGTTTTTGTCATTATACTCCGTTTTAGTAAATACCTTGAGATTCTCAAGGAAGAGGTACCTATTACTAATATATCATTTATAACTTGCTAGCGACCCGCGCGGCGCGGCTTCGCCCGCTTGAATAATTAAACAACTTTCCTCAATAGATGGACTATCCACACGAAACGTAATTTTGAATCGAGCCAGTAACTACTGTGATAGGCGCGTTTTATAGTATTAGTAAAGACATTAGGTATTATAGGTACACGTGACACTCTCTGTCACACGCAAGTCGTACGACGCACGACGCGGAGACCGCTCTGTTCTCATATTTTAAGATTGTTATATCATATATATAAATTTTATTGATATCTTGTTGAATTCGAATTAGACCCATATAAAGTGCAATTTGTATATATCCTCAAAAGATAGACATACGCTGTCATACTTTTTTAGAACTTTAGAACTACAGAACGCGATTTTTTGACAGTTTCATCACTAAACATGGAATTTACTTTATTATATAAATACTTAAAAAGACTTTTATTTGTAATTTTTTCTTCCTTCGGCTATAATTTTTTTAAATAAGAGTGAATGCTGCATCAAAATAAGCGTGCCTTAAAAGAAGAAACTTACAAAGACTGAGCCAGATTTTGTTACAAGTTAAAAAATAAATATTCATTCATAGAAATAAAAAATCAGCTTCACGCTGTATCCCGCACACAGCAGGGTAGGCAGAACCTAGTGTTTAGACACTACACTACACTTTCTGCTGAATTCTGGAGGCATTGCGTGTTGAGTGGCAGAACTCAACGCCGTGCTTAACCTCGACACCAGACCGAAGAAATGGAAATATAAATTTAAGTAAATATTTCATCTCCTCGAGTGGGGATCAGACCTACAACCAGACGGTTTTACAGTCACACCTCGTGCACGATTGGCCTCAATAGAAATAAGAAGATTAAAAGAAAACTCAAAAGTAAAAAATAAATATTAATTAAATTGAAATTGCAAAAGCTTGTAGCGCTTATAAAAATCAGAGAATTGACTAAATTAATTTCTTGCGCGATAATAATTTTTGCAATTTCATAGAACAGCAATTTATTTTGTTTCAGTAGATAGTTATAAGGTTTTTTAATTTACATTTTAATAGTGTGCATTGATTAGTAAATAAATAAAGGCAATCTGTTATATACACCTTACATACATATATATCGAGCAAACATAAACGAATTAATTTGTAATATTCCTCATCCATTATGATTGAAAAAAAAATATTGTTTTTGAAACGTATATTTCTAAGCTAATAATCGCATCGAAAGCGTTAAATTCATGTATCTTCAAATATAAAATCAAAAATAAAATTATAAATATAAAATCAATTCAAATCAGTTTCACGCTGTATCCCTCACACAGCAGGGTAGGCAGAGAGAACCTAGTGTTAAGACGCTCCGTTTCCCACTTTCCGCCAAATTCTGGAGGCATTGCGTGCTGAATGGCGGAACTGAACACCGCGCTTTGCCTAGACACCAGAGCGAAGAAATGTAAATTAAATATTTCACTTTCTCGAGTGGGCATCGAACCCTCAACCAATGGATTTTACAGTCACACTTTGTGCCTGAAAATTATAAATATTAAGAAAGTTTTCTACAAAAGCACTTATTGCTAAATTAGTTCCTCGTTTCAATGTTATTGGAGCTAGTTGGGATTATCCCATGTGCCGATACGTAATTTAGTGGAAAAGGTTGCGACCCCGCTAGTTTGTATTACCCCGACAGTGATATAGGGTATTAAGTTCCCTACGCTGCCACCCTTAACGCGTAAACAAGGCAGAACCTTTCTACGTATCGCCTTTACAGAGTTAATATTTTAAGAGACTAAGCGAAAGATGCTTTCAGTTCACATTCTGTGAGAACTAACACTTTGTCACTTATCAGATCACTTAACGTCTTGGAATTCATAATATTTGTGCCGAATTTTATTATTATATGAGGGGGTCGTGGCGCAGGGACACAAACGTGTGGCTGTAGAGCGACGATTGTGAGTTCGATTCCCATTCGGGAATTATTATTTTTTTATATTTTCGTTTGTTCGGAATGTCTTAACTCTAGAATCTATTTGCCTTTCATGCTATATGCGGAATACGGCATGAAGCTTTGTATATTATCTCACAAAAATCCATTATTAAGATGTACTAATAAAAACCACATGTTCTAATATATCGAACGTGATATAAAAAGATTTTCGAAAGTTTTCGCAAGTTTTTAACATTTTTGATGAAACTTGGTTCATATTTTAAAATATATATATTTTCATTTTAGAGATCAGGTAGACTGACTGTTAATACAAATAATTATTATACATACGTAAAGTATGGTAGATATTTAAAACCGAACTGGAATTATTTCACATGAAAACTAATTGACATGACAAAATATTACACATAACATAAATACTCCGGCATTTTCTGTACAATTTAAATATAAAAAGGAACGTGGCGCAGGGGCAAAAGTTACCCGAGTTGTTGCGAGTTCGATTTCCACTCGTGGGAATGAAATATTTCATTTCCTACAAAACGCACCGTTAAGTTTCGCCACTCACATCGCAATCTCCCGAGAATTCGGTGGGAAGTGTGGAACGGAAGTGTCTTAATAAGAACAGAGTGTCTTAACACTAGATTCTCATCTTTCTCTGTCTACCCTGCTATCAACGGGATACAATGTTAACCTAAAGCAAAAACATACATCCGAACACGGGTACCCCTACGTAACCTTAATAAAATAGACACTCCATACAATATAGTTAACGAAGCGTAAGCCGATTTGCAAATTCGATAAGTTAGGTGAAATCGCGTGGACACATCCCAAGTAAGCCGGGTTTGATCCTATTAACGCACGGCTAACGGGGATGCTGGATACTGTGACAGTGCCGTGATCTTTGTGTAGATGTACCGGAGGATTTAACTCGTGTACCCTCTCTCTCATCACTTTTTGCTTAATTAATAAAACATGTCACACGTAAAACACGTTTTTACGTCACATGATTTGTTTTGTATAATTGTTGTGGCGATTTTTTTTTATGTTTTTTTGTAAGTGGTCGTGGTGCATGGACATGAGACTGTATAGCGACGGTTGTTGATTCGATCCCCTTTCGAGGGAATGAAATATTATTTCTTAATATTTTCATTTCTTCCTTCTGCCACCAAAGCAAAAGCCCGGCATTGAGTTTCGTTGGAATGTGGGGAAACGGAGTGTCTTAACGCTAAGTTCCTTCTACCTACTATGCTATGTGAAGCTGAGTTGATTTTTTTTCTAAAATAGCTACATGGTTTCTAAGCCACGGAATGAAAGCGAAAATTTCTAATATTCTATACCTATTCGTCCGCTGGTTGCTGTGCTTCCACAGTACGTATAAAACTAGTTTTGATTGGATAGTTTTCAGTATATCCATTTCGTGAACATTTTCGCTTTTTCCGCATTTTTTACAAATCAATTTTATAAAAAATACACGAAACTCTATTATTACTCATATTCTTTATATTAATTATATATATTTTATAATATAAATTCTGCCTACTTGAAAGAAGATTAAACAAGACAAAGCGAAACCAACACAGCTTGATGACTTTCGAAATTAGTTTTGGGAAATTCCTACAATCTTACGCGTAGGTTTTGTTAGATCTTATCCAACTGCTTCAGCAGAAGGTATTGTTTTTGGATTATATATAATATTTGACTTCTTTATATGTTTAATTCTTAAAATATATACCTAATTAACTAGTTTCCGTCGGCAACTTCGTTTGGTTACTGAAGCTATTTTCACTCAACACTCGTTTTTATTGTGTATTAGGATAAATATTTAGAACATTAAGTAGATCATATCTTAGCTTTGCAACTAGGAATGTTGCATTCTAAACAATCTTATTGGACTTACGAAAATGTACGTGAAGAAATAAACAGAATAAATATAAAAAACTATAGTTTAATATTCTACTACTATTTTGTATCACGCTAAAATATTTTTTGGAAAAATATTTAATGAACAGACATTGTTTGATTACAAGAATTAAATAAAAAGATATCAAAATACAGCAGATTAGTACTGAGGAACAAAAAGAACTTGTTGAAAACATTTACCTACATTATAAAAATAGTGTTGTCCAAAAAAATACGCCATCCACTAGGTTAGCACATCGCCAGAGCAACATTTTATATGAACGTTACAATATTTCTAATCTTGCTCTCTTTTTTTTTTATAGAATCACAATTTCAGTGATAAGAATGACGACTCTAAAATATTGTTAAATTATCATATTATTCTTTTAGAAATTTTATAAATAACTAGAGGCCAGTCGGTGTCGAGGCAAAGCGCGGCGTTGAGTTCTGCCACTCAACACGCAATGCCTCCAGAAACCGAAGAAAGCGGGGAACGAAGTGTCATATCACTAGGTTCCCTCTGCCTACCCTGCTGTGCGCGGGATACAGCGTGAAACTGTTTTTTTTAATAACTAACGCAATGGAAAACCTTTTATACAATAATACAATGTCATTGATAATTGCATCAACGTGTATTGATACAATCTACAATCTACAAATATATTGAAAAAAATAGAGTCGGTAATTAATAGTAATTACAGTAGGTAAGGCCCGACAAATGTATGAAATTTGTTTTCAGGCGTGTATATTACAAAGTATGTGCCATATGACATATTGTGTTCTCAAATGCTAGCATCAAAAATAATTTGTAAATATCGATGTAGCACAATTAGAACGTATGGTCTAGTTAATCAGAGCGTTTGGACGGTTTCCAAGAGGCGCGGTTTCAAATCCCGCTTCGTTCAATTTATATATGATTTCTAAAAAAAGTATTTTACTTATCTAAGTGTGGAATAACACTTCAAAAATGTAAAAAATACTCGAAATCCTTCTTTATTTCAGGATTATAACAATTAATTAGTAAGAGCAAAGAATTTTAGTTTTAACCATTTGTACCAATATATATTTCTAATGTGATAAATAAAATTATGAAGAAAGAAGACGTAATTAAGAAAAAATAAAAAACATTTAGGTAAAAATTCTTAATTTATTTTGAATTCTTAATAAATTAGCTATTAAGAATTCATAAATAAAAAAATATAGTAATAAGTATAGAATAATAGAACCTAAATACTAACATTCTTATAGGATTAAAACATTGCACCTACAAGCAAGACTTAAACTCTCTATTGCTATCTTACTCACTAAGCTCATAGAGAGCGATTGCCATTTGCTGTATGGAAGCCCTTACGTATTAAGAGCAACGCAAACATCTAAGTGTCTAAAAAGTAAATGTAGAGCGGACTACAAAAATAATCACAAAATAATTAATGTAACTAAAAAAATATATCTTTAAGGAAATTAGATTTAGATAGAGACATTATAAAAATATTATATTAATTAATTGTGACGATATAATGTGGGTCAAAATAAGTCATTGCAACTCACCATGCAAGGTCTCGAGCAGAGGAAAGTAGGGAACAGAGTGTCTACACACTAGCTAGCTACCAATCCCTACTATATGCGGGATACATCCTGAAGCTGAATATGTATATAAAATATCCTCTCAACCTACTACTTACGGGAGATTTAAAAAGCAAAAGGCACATTTCTCTCCACCTGGGTTCAAAATTATGATTGAGATGACACAAGTCGTGCAATATATTAAACGCCAAAAAAAATAAAAATCCACATTTTTATCTAAGTATTCTAATTTAAAAAAGGTGAAAAAGTTACTACCCCAAGGCCCTATTGGAAATTGAAAGTAAAATAAATATTGACAATATGAACGAAAATTTTATTTCCTCTTTGAAGTCTTTTTAGCATATTTTAACCCAGGAAATTATTTTGAAAAAATCCTAACAAATAGTGGCCTCGATTGACTTATACGTAGGTATCTAACATTAAAAAAATCGATCAAGTTCGAGTCGATCTAGCACATCGAGGGTTCCATAACAATATAGTAATTGTAGGTCAACAGGAACGTGACTTATAAAAGTTGACTAAATTAATGGGATATGCACTAATTTTGTATGAATGAACTAGAAATATAAATTTGTTTTTTTATAATATGAAATATTTTTTAATTTTACAGATTTTTTTATTTATTTGTACTGTATTTTTATATATTTATCCTCACTTCTGCCTTAATTGACCTGGAGACCTGGATTCATATTTCCAAATTGAATTCCAGCTAGATACCTCGTGAGATACAGACATACAACAAAAAGATTCTATTAGGATTCTATTTCTTTCTTTCAAGGTACGGAACTCTGAAAAAAACTCATCAGTTCTTATTGTCGTCTTATTCACTATTAGAAAAATGATAAATATAACATATTTAATTATTTCAAAACCCCTCCAAAAATATTATGCTCTATCAAAATTGTAATAAAAGAGCGAATTATATAGACGCTTGTGGCGACAGGTCATTGCTTATGCATTCAGCACGCCTTAATGTCTTCATTACCAGTTTAAAGTATTAGCAAACTTCAGAGCTTGAAGACGTCTCACTGAGATTTGTTTAAGTGGTCCAGTGCCCGAAATAGTCGACCGCAAGTGTTTTAGTCAAATAAATTATACGATAACGCGGTATACAAATTTGTCTTGTCTTTTGTTACTTTAGAATTAAGTATTTTTATTTTATTTAAAATTATATATTATAATAGCAGTGCCCGCGAATTCGTTCGCGCATATCCTCTAATTATGTATCTATACTACAATAAAAGTGTAAAAAAGTGTCTGTGTTTTTGTCTGTTTGTATGTTTATCTATTAGACCTGGGCCGGATCTATGTTATATTTGGTTTCGATACATCTGATGTAGAATCTTATTGGACCAACTAAACTATAGAAAATAATAAATTAAAAATCTTTATACGACTTGACATGTAAATGTAAATCGTGATTCGCTCATAGCTTGCATCCATTACCTACTAGCTACTTTTTAAGTGCGTTTTATTTCATTGTTCTGTTTGCTAGCGTCGCATTGAAATGAAACGAATAAGAAACACGTGAGTGCGTCAATATAACCAAAAAAATATCGACATGGTTAAAAAAAAAATAGTTTTATTGTACGTGATTGGTCATAGGTTCATTTACCTCGAAAAAACGTTTATTATATAAAACACTAGTGTTTTAAACGCGGCTTCGCCCGCTTAAGCTTATCGTTATAATAGCCAAATAATATAATATCTTAACATAAATTGTAGCGTATGTGTTATTCTGAAAGTTTCGGAGGACGTGAGTCCGTGCAGCAGTTATGGTGTGATAGTGGCACAAACATACTCATAAACTTTGATATTTATAATAATTATTAATAGGAAGTAGCATATTTATTTAAGTTTAAGTTAAGTAGCATATTTATTTCCTCAATTTATTTAGACACATTTCCTGTAAAATGATCGTTGAGGGGAATACGGAATTGTATCACCAACGATTTCAGCCTGCTCTGCAAGTCCGCATGGTCCGTAACGTAAATGTAGATAACATTACGTGAAGAAATATAAAACAAAAAGATTTTTTTCCATTTAAATGAGGTTTTTTAATTGGATTTTTTCCGTTTTCTGCCTACATAAATACTTATTCTAATAAATTTGATCGTATTAGGGTTAGAGTCCAAGGTATCTTTAAAATTAATCTTATCGTAATCGTATCTTATGGATTTTCTTTTAACAGTTTACAAAAGTAAGTTTGCGTTCATTTGCACTCATTTTGTATGAATTTAACTACAAATATAAGCTTATAATATTTTTTCTATAAAATAAATTATCAATTATAGAATTTTTTCCTTTATTTGTATTATAAGTTGTGACTTCGTGCCAAATTTCGTAACTATCCACGAGAAGTACCATATAGGTTTAGATTACGCAGCAAATGCCATAGAAAATGCAGCGAAATCTATGCATAAATGCTTGTATATTGTATAAAGCATAAACCAAAATATAAGACATTTATTTCAGCTTCCTGTAAGCGGTCTTAACAGACAAACAGGCGGACGATCACTTTGTTAGTGTTGAGTAGCAGAACTCAACGCCGCGCTTAACCTCGACACCAGAGCGAAGAAATGTAAATATAAATTCATCGGGATCAAACCCATAACCAATCGGTTTTACAGTCACACTTCGTGCCGCTGCGCCACGACTGGCCTGTAATAAGTAGTTAAAAATTTTCCATAACCATAGAAAAACGTTTGATATGTATAAAATGTAGTAATAAACTATAAAATACTAGGCCATATAAACGTACATATTTTGTACCAGGATATGACCTACTTTTTTACCACTTACTAGAAAATCGTCAATTCAATTCCTAAGTATAATCCAAAGAGAAATATAAAAATATGGTTACGGTTAAAAAGTTAAGAGAGAAAGAGTAAATTTTAATTAACATATTTTAAAGTATAAGAATAGCGACGTAGTAGCGTTCAAATCCCGCTACGTTAAAATTTTATACGATTTTAATAAATAGTCCATATTTTTTCATAGAATTAGAATACAATAAAAATTATATTAAAAGTGTTTTGTTCATCTATACATCAATACACCAATTTTTCTATACATCTATAAATATAAATAAAATTAACATACCTCTCTGTGATTTCAAATAGCTGTGCTTTTCAAGCAGAAACTACTTATTTACAGAATACTAAAACTTAAACAAACCATTTTAGAATTTTTATTTATCTGACTTTCTGTTTGTCTGAAGCGATATTTATGATATTTTCACTGGGAGATAGGGAAAGTTGTGAAGTAACATATAAGTGAAGTAGCTTATTTTATCATGAAATTCTTGGTGATGGAGATTTATGCGAAGAAAACTGTCTTTATTGCGCGCGAGTACCTAATTACCGCCTAGGTAAAAATAAAATAACCAAACAGAAGGAGTTGGAAGCTTATTACATCATCATACACATCAGCTTCACGCTGTATCCCGCACACAACAGGGTAGGCAGAGGGAGCCTAGTGTTAAGACACTCCGTTCCTCACTTTCTACCGAATTTTGGAGGCATTGCGTGTTGAGTGGCAGAACTCAACGCCGCGCTTAAGCTCGACACCAGAGCCAAGAAATGGAAATATAAATTTAAGTAAATATTTCATCTCCTCGAGTGGGATCGAACCTACAACCAGTCGGTTTTACAGTCACACTTTGTGCCACTGCGCCACGACTGGCCTCAAGTACTTAATTATTATAAAAAATATATACAATATAAATAGTATTTCAAATACTTACTAATCATTAGTTTCCACTTATCTCTACATACACTTTAAGTCCAATAGAAAAGTTCATTAGTTTCTAAACTGTAACTTGACTATCGGTCGTAAGTAAAATAGTAACTTTGATAAACTTTAAATGTAGCTTATATGAAATATTTTTAATTTATAATTTTAATAGGAAGTAACAGAAAATTTTAATGAACTAATGTAAATAATCTTTTGCTCTTTAATACTGTGCCCAGTAACATAAATAAAGTAAGTAAATTCCTAGGCTCGAGTTGTAAATTTGAGTACTTCTTTTAATTTATTTGAATTTAGCTAAATTTTTTTATCAGCTTCACGCTGTGTCCCGCACACAGCAGGGTACACAGAGGGAACCTACTAGTAAGACACTCCGTTCCCCACTTTTTGCCTAATTCTGGAGGCATTGCGTATTAAATGGCAAAACTCAATGCCGCGCTTAGCTGGTGTCAAACACCAGAGCGAAGAAATGGAAATATAAATTTAAGTAAATAATTCATCTCCTCGAGTGGGGATCGAACCCACAACCAGTCGATTTTACAATCACACTTCGTGCCGCTGCGCCACGACGCCGCCAACGCCGAAAAATATAAACATAAAATATCAACATTCTCTCGAGTCGAAATCGAATCCACAATAATCGCATAAGATACTTCTCATTTATTATAAAACTGAATATTGTCAATAAATAATTATCCTTCAACAAAAACATTTACAAACAGTATGTTTTTTTTTCAAATATTAAATTTGAGTAAAAGATATTTTTTACATCATAATATAGATAGATTACATCGAAAATCGTTAAGTAAGTAGAATAAGGAAATTCAATATCAAATTTGAAGCAACAAGAAAACTCAACCGGATCCGACTTTATTGGTGTTTGATTTTGTTTCACTGAAAACCAGGAAAACATTTCAGTTAATTTGTGTGCTAAGTTTAATGATGTCTCAAGAAACGGGCTGTACTTACAAAGGGGGAAGTTTTTCTGCCCTTCGAAGGGCAATTGCGAGGTGCTAATAGCCCGGTATTAGGGCCATGCTTATGAGTTTCATTAGTAGTGGAGCCACGAGCGATTCATATAAGAACGTGCCTTTATTAAAAGCGACGTGGCTGTTTTGAAAATTACCTGATAACCGAGGTATGGACGGCTTCGTGGTAACGCTGGGAGTGTACGCTCTGATTTTATACGGATGCTAAAGTTTCTACAATAAAGAAATATGCAAAATAAAGCAATATTAACACCTTTTGACTTTGGCATTATTTTTCACTTTTCATAAATCAACTAAAAATAAAATAAATTATAATATTCATTATTTTAGTAATCCTTATGCTAAATACATACTATCACAAATTTCCTACAATGATTTTTTAAATACAAAAGCATAATAAAATTCACATTCAATACTTTGTAAGTAAGAGAAACGTGGTGAGTATAACAGTCAGAAAGAAGCTAATGCGTAAAAAGTGACTACGAAGTAACTTGATTTTCGGTGCGCTTTCTTGTAATTTATGTACGACGGCGGCAAACGCCAATTTATTGCTGAGTAATGGCACCGTTTGGAGATCTGCAAATGGGCTAGCCGAATAAGAAGAGAAATGGTTTGAAACGTGCGCCGCTAAATGTGTTTATAATTTATTCATCGGCTGATACAAATCCGAATTGTTAATACAAGAATTGTACCTAAAATACTTCTCGCACGAATTTTCTATTCGAATGGCGAGGCGAATGTAGAAATATAATCGGTTCAACCACTTACCTGAACATTTCAATTTTCATACAGAAAATGTTGCTGACTTCGAGTGCTGATTGTTGGTGGAACTAACAAAAATTGCAACTATAATAACTTTCAATATACTAAAAATCAGCTCCACGCTCTATCCCGCACATAGCAGGGTAGGCAGAGGGAACCTAATGTTAAGACACTCCGTTCCCCACTTTCTGCGGATTGTAGAGGCATTGCGTGTTGAGTGGCAGAAGTCAACGCCGCGCTTTGCCTCGATACCAGAGCGAAGAAATGGAAATATAAATAAAAATGAATATTTCATCTCCTCGAGTGGGGATCGAACCCACAACCAGTCGGTTTTACAGACTTTGTGCCACTGTGTGTGATCTTTGACACATCACGCTTTTACTTCAATGTTATACTCGTACTCGTATATGCCTCAAAATACACTCAAAGTTATAAAGGGATTGATATGAGTAAGCAAAAAATTTTACATTAAACAAAGCTATGGAAGTAGGTTGAAAATATATAATAATATTAAAAATATATTGTTAAAAGCATTAAATTTATATACAACATACACTGTTTAAAGAAATAAATCGAAATCCTTAAAATAAAATAAATCTAAACAAATTTAACATCATTTATAAAAAAAAAAACGTTCTATCAGAGAGATTATTTGCGGTTCCTTATTACGAGTCGTTATATATTTACCTTAAATATAGCTAAAGCGAAGAAGCAATTTATTCAGTAAAATGAAGTTTCAAATTTTAATAGACCGTGCTAGTGGGTACATCGCGAGAGCCGTACCTTTGAAATGTTGGCCGATTTCGAATTGCTTTTTCACAATTTCGATTCACCTTTAACAAGTGACGTAAAAATTGGCCAAATTAGTCAAATGTTGCGGCTGGTTTCGGAACGCCGAGCAAAAATAAATTATTTATAGCAATTTACTTGTGTAAATGAAATGAGTGTATAAATTTTGGTAGGAATACTTAATAAGATATCAGATTTAAATGTCTTACTTAACGACAATAAAAAATTATATAGATAATGTCAAGTAGGTATTGAGCTCGATCGTCTTAATTATAAATATAGCAGACGATAGTCATTCCTAAAGATAAATACTTCAATTTAAACAAACCGCAAAAGCATAAAGCTTTTATTTGAGCTTATACTATCATTTAGACCTTTTGTAGATTTAAGCGTAGAATTCTCTAGTAGGGAATATTCAATTTTACTGTTGTATATATGTATGAAGTCTTATAATTTATAGTAGATATCTATCTATGTTTACAAAAATAAATAAGAGTACTAACCCTGATTTGAAGAACGAATTTGAAATACCATAAAAAAAATATTATTAAAGGCTGAATGATATATATTTTATAATAAAAATCATTACAATAAAATCTTGTAAAACTTTTAAGATAAAAGTAAAGAAGATATTGCAAGATTTTCCTTTTATCATTTAGTACCAGATTAGTACAAGCAAAAGGGTTAAATAGAGAGCATTCCAAATTTTTCTACTAGGGAACAAGATTACTTCTACAACAACGATCGTACTTCTGCTGACTTTATTACAAAGGTAGAACAATGGGCCTGTTTTAATCTAACTTTCTTTTCTTCCCGGGAAATGAAAGAACGGCCACACCCACACGGGGGCAACATGACATCTTTAATTAATTAGTGAGCGTTTCTGTTTGGTGTCTATGTTTGCTAAAATATGGTCTTCATATTATAAGCCAATATATGTTATTAAAATAATATGTTATATATACGTTTTTTTCTTCATATATTATTAAAAGTAATTGTGAATTTGTTAATTTGGCGTTTAAAAATATGAATTTGGAATGAATAATCTATATTGAGGCCAGTCGTGGCGCAGGGGCACAAAGTGTGACCGTAAAACCGACTGGTTGTGGGTTCGATCCCCACTCGAGGAAATGAAATATTTACTTAAATTTGTATTTCCATTTCTTCGCTCTGGTGTCGAGGACAAGCGCGGCGTTGAGTTCTGCCAGTCAACACGCAATGCCTCCAGAATGCGGCAGAAAGTGGAAAACGGAGTGTCTTAACACTAGGTTCCATCTGCTTACCCTGCAGTGTGCGGGATACAGCGTGAAGCTGATAAAAAAAAATATATATATCTATGTACAGTATGTACTTCAATATACTGTAATATATGGATAGTATCACTGCTACTACTAGCGTCGACGTAAGCCTACAAATATTTGTTCTCTTGAGAGAGAGCCCTTCACTTAAAAATAGGGTTATATTTCCTAACACTTTGACGTGTATTTCTCAATCAATAAAACATTTAAGCAATACATTATATATGTACATTTACATAATACAAGCAGAATTCAGCAGAAAATAGGGAACGGAGGGTCTTAACACTAGGTTCCCTCTACCTACCCTAATGTGAGCGGGATACGTCGTGAAGCATTTTTTTTACTAACCAAAATATCTACGTAGCCATGACGACGAAGTATACATAGTGTATAATTATGTGCATAGTGTATATTATGTTTTCCTAGTTGCTTACAAGAAAGCTGAAAAAATATTATGTTAGAAGATTTTGTCTTATTTAGCCTACTTATGCATTAAGATATCATATAATTAAATCTCAAGCCCCAATTTCTTAAATAATTCAAAGTGGTGTAAGTACTGTTCCAGTAGTGGTTTGAATATGGGAATAATAAAACGAGCAGCGTCACATTCTGTTTAGTTTATTCGACTGATCATGGCTACGAAACTGTCTATTTATATATATTTGGGCATACTGTCAGATGAGCAACTTTTATATGATAAATTTATACAATCATTAAAGTATTCAAATTCAAAATATTACTTATTCAAATAAACTCTTATAAGCACTTTTGAATCGTCGAATTAACATGGAAACAAAAAAGAAGCTACCACCGGTTCGGAAGGCAGTTCTGCTGAGAAGAACCGGCAAGAAACTCAACAGTGGCTCTTTTACATAATGTATTTATCCATATACTATATAATTCAATGTGTAATTAATTATTAGCTATAATTGAATTGAGAATAACATTGTTTATAGGTCTTAAAATAAAAGTTACGCAAAAGGAAATTGAATAATTCTATACAGTGTTGCTAGTGATTTTTAACAGTACTTCTTATATGTTAAACTTATAAAATATATAAAGTTTATGAATCTACTCAATTTGCCAATTAGTGCCAATACTATTATGTATAATTAAATTGATAATAACATACTCTTTTAATGTACTAAAATAAGTATATGATAATAGATAGAAATATTCCATATGGTCTTGGTCGTGCTGTTTAACAGTACTGTATTTTTCTGTTTTAGTATTAATATTGTAAAGGAGATGATAACAAAAATATATGTGAAAAAATTGTAAGCATAAAATTTAACACACATTATATGATAAACATGAAAGAATTCCTTGACCTTTATATTGACGTTTCAGCTTAGACTAAACAATAGGTAAGTTGATATTGTATTACAAGGGCTTTGTTCATTTAACCCGTTACGTTACTTTACGTTAAAATAAGCTAATTGTTTACTTTGGTAGACTTAAAACAATAATTATACCGTTAATGGAGTTAATGTAAAAAAATTTCGCTCTCTACTTTCCGCGAAATTCTAGAGGCGTTGCGTGTTGAGTGACGGAACTCAACGCCGTGCTTCACTTCCACAACGGTAAGAAACAATAGAAATCGAATCCACAATCTGTCGCGTTTACAGTCACACGCTTGTGCCTCTGCGCCACGACTGACCTCATTTTAATTTGTCAAATTTTACCAATAAATACTTTCTAAAAATACATACGTATTTCCTATTGTGGAAATATAAATAATATAATATATAAAATGCCGATGAAAAATATATAAAATTATATTTTAGTATTTTCTTACATACATATTATCCTTTTGCCAATAAAATATACCCGTCCTTTGCAATAAGTGTCGCTTTTAAAGAGCAATCGATCACGACCGAGTTTGTACGAGGATGTTATTCTACACTAAAGTAATTTATAAATTTAATTTTACTTTGATTTTTGTATGCAATCTGTGATCTAGTATGTAGTTGATCGAAGACTTAAAGGCTTATTAAGTGATCACATTCTACTGAACATCATTGAATACTAAATACGCATAATTGGAGCCAAACGTGGAGATTTGGCACAAGCGTAGGCCTCAACCTTTCGCTTTGGTGTCGACGCAAAATCCACTCAAAACGCAATGCGTCCAGATTTCGGGGAGATGTGAGACGTGCAGCGAGTGTCTTAACCAGTCTCCCACTGCCTAAGCCGCTACATACGGCGCGAAGCAGAAGAAAAAACATGATCAGAAATTCGTATCTATGTTGCCATTTTAAAAGCTGATATAATTTTCAGAACACTCATCACTTACCACTTACTTGATTAAAAAAATCAAAAAAACTTTATAAAATTTTAATAAAGACTAGTAAAAACAGAACAAATAAATTTCCTGAATATCCAATAGCCTGAAATAGTTACCGTGAAATATATAACGAAAAGATGGATAATCGATACTTATCCCTTTGTGCAAAAAAGAGTGTAATGTTGCATGCTACGAAAGAGTTGTCTCAAATAACCGGCTATTTCACTATTTCACTTTACCCTCAATATAATTAAAATTTATCTAGTTTCCCAATAAATTTATCTAATTACAAATAGGGCTTTATCATATTAAGGACTAATATTTCTTATTTGCAATTTTATATACAAAAATATATATTTATATATATACCTTAGTCTCATTTTTAATTTCACTCTTACTTTAAATACATGATATCCATAAAAAAAAATCAATTTCTATTAAATTCCGTTTAATACAAGTAAATGATAAAAATATAATATTAATTATCTCATATTATCGTCCTCTCGTACTCAGAGTAAGTACCTTCCCTCAGTCCGTAGTAGGATTGAGGACGCTTTCTCGCCTGTCATTGACGAATGCGGCTGCACTGTGATCGTTATACCGTTGGACATTCCATCAATACCACGCCGCTCTAACGAGCTTTGCTCGTGTATGGTCAATTTTTTATTCTCAAAAAATACAACCAATCAATCCTTTGGACTTCATTGGACGAACTTACAATAAAAGGTTTTATATATAAGTATTTCACATATATTTACATTAATGTCTATTACATTTATTTAAATATACTGCTGGTCCGTTCTTCGTTCTTTTTTCGGAATTATAAATTAGGAATAATTGCTGGTCCTGATTTAAGATCAAGAACAGCAAGTATTCTTAATTTAAACCTTTATAAATTTGTATATAGACATAAAATATGTATGCATATGTACATTTAATAAATATATAAGAGATCTGTACAATATATAAGTGAGACAACTTATAGTTAACTTAGCTAATAATATGCTACGGAGTTTGAGTTTATTGAACTTAATAACTATATGGGCAAAATGAAACATAAGATGATTTGCAGTTTATTTAGGAATATAATCATTTATATGTAAAAATATCTTGTATACTAAACGAGCAGAATCTTGGCATAAAGGCTGCTGTAAGTGAGCCAAACGGTCGAATCTTGGCAATGAAATGTTCTCAGTTGACTGTTGGCCTACATTCTCTTAATATAACTACAGAATGATATAAGTGATTTACTAACTTACTAAATAAATATTGTATACTTACGCATGTTCAAATGTAATATTTATAATATTTAACAAATATTGTATTTATATAGCAAGGTAATAGCTAAACTGTATTTACATAATTTAGATAAGCTTTACATGTAACACAAAGTAAAATCTGTATCTGTAAAAACAAAAATAATAACTTAGCGCAGGGGCACAAGCGTGCGGTTGTAAACGTGACAGGTTATGGATTCGATTCTCACTCGAGGAAATAAAATATTTTAATTTCGTTGATGTGGGAACAATTGCCTCGTTAGCGCTATGTAGCGTATTTTAAAAGATGGCTTGAGACTTGCAGCCTCTATAAGAAGCACTGTTCATTTCTTAACGATTTGTTTTAAAAAAAGAAATGGGTGATAAAAATAAACCAACTACTTAAGCGTTCAATTTAAAAAAAAAATCACTTACAGATGAGTAAATTTTAACAATTGAGCAATATTTTAACAAACAAAATGACCGTATGTACGCCGAATGCTTTAATGAAGCCAACCAATTAGTCAACCGAGTACAATGTGGGCATTATCCAACTTCAGTGATGGCTGGTTGGGGTAATAGTTATGAAGGAGTGGCTGATAAATATTTATGTGAAAAACGTATCAAAACAACGGCACAAGTGTATCAAGATACCATTCTTGAATAGATAGTTGGGTCCTTTAACAACATCATGTTCAATAACCTAAAATGGTCCTTTCAGCAAGATTCGATTCTAACCAAGAAAGCTCGATCGGCCCAATCTTGGTTAGAGACGAACGTTCTGGACTTCGACAGAACTGAACAGTGGCTGTCATCTAGTCCTGGTCTATCTAGTACTAGATTATGATTTATAATCAGTTTTAGAGAATATGGCTCGCTCTAAGCGTTATGATAATTTGGAATCCTGAAAAAATCCATTCTCACACGATTGGCAGCAAAGAATATTCACGCAGAAAGAGTGCGTGTTTCTATCAATAACTTCATATAAGCTTTATATACATTTTATTAGTTTTATATTGTATGTATCAAACTAACATACTGTAATAGTCATAAATGTTACGTACAATAAAGAAAATGTTATTCTTTGTGACAATATTCATGGCTAAGTAGTTACCATAACAAAACAGGATTTTTTGGAATTTATCCTTCTGCTCAATGGATATTAAAGTTTGTATGTACTTAACAATAGAGGCTTATAAAAAATATATACTATTTCTTTTCAACCAGAACGAAATGAGTAAACATATTACCACTGTTCCGTTAAATAACAACAATTTTAATATTGCACAACAATTTTTATTATCATAAGATAAGCAAAACATCAAGTTGGATATGATCCAAAAAGGGATAGTGATAATGATGCTAGTTATAAAGAAAATGAAAAGCTTACACATAGCTTAGTAATATGAATAAGGTTTTCGTTACTGCATTTTTACATTACATGTCAATGTTTTATCCAGGATCCATAAAATTAAATTAAATATTCGGAAAGCGAAGTATTCAGATTTCAGATTAAATTTTAATATTTTAAAATATTATTATGAATGTTATGTTAAAATAAATATGATTTATTGTATAGAACGATATGTTAAAATTAATATTGTATATGTGTGTAATGATGAGAAGATCAGTTATCTTACTATTATAACAACTCTAATTATTTTCAATGCCTAATTCTATGCAAAATAAGTATTCAATAAAACAACCTTAACTTACTATACAGACATACCTTAGATATATTGGGACTATTTAATAGTTTATAAGATAATCAGGGAGAAACCTTGATTGACCTTCGGGAATACAGTATAGGTGATAGGATAAGATAGAATAGGAAGGCCACGTAAAAAGCGCGAGGACTAGAGAGGATAAGAGAGTAGGAGAGTTATAAAGAAGTTGACGAATTAGTACGAGGTAAAAGAGGTATTCAGGTGACCTAACATTTGGCGTTCCGTTTCCTTTGGCTCCCGATAAAAAAAGCGTAAAGCTAAAAAAAATCAGTAAACATTTACTATTATTTAATAAAGATTCTTGATATAGTAAGTTTTTTCAAATTAATTAAAAATGTAGTTATATTTAGATTTTTTTGTTCTGTAAATATAAAGTAATATCCTTAATTAAGGCCCACCTAGCGTATGAAGCAATTTAAAAACTGAAAAATCAGCAAGAGCTTTAATTAATGTTGATCAAAGCGTTACGCGATGTTAAAGGTGAGGCATTCGTGTTGACTCAATTTGAATCCTAAGAAATTAAAATATAAAAGTCTTAAATGTAGTGCTATATATTAATTTAGCTAAGTAATTGAGGCCAGTCGTGGCACGGGGGCATAAAGTGTGACTGTAAAGCCGACTGGTTGTGGGTTCGATCCCCATTCGAGGAGATGAAATAGTTACTTCAATTTATATTTTAATTTCTTCGCTCTGGTGTCGAGGACAAGCGCGGCGTTGAGTTCTGCCACTCAACACGCAATGCAATGACCAGAATTCGGCTAGGTTCCCTCTGCCTACCCTGCAGTGTGCGGGATACAGCGTGAAGCTGATTTTTTTTTTAGCTAAGTATTTATGTATTTCTCTGTTTTATATCTCTGAGGGTAATCGCAACGTTGTGGGTTCTATTCCTGCTAATGAAGAAATATTTATTTTGATTTAATCGCTCTAATAACAAAGACAATGCGCAGCGTTGCATTCCGCCACATAAAACGCAATGTCTCGTGAAAGGGAAGTATTTTGACAATAGGTTTCCTCTTCGTTCCGCCCCTATGCGGGATACAGCGTTGAGTTAAACTATTTATTTCTGCCTAAATTCAACAATTTTTCGTTAGACGTACGTAGTACGTAGTGTTCCTGATTATATATTTAATACTAAATACCATAAGAAAGAAAGGAAAGGAAGATATATTAGAAAGATATTATTAGGAACATTTATGAATACAATAAAACAATCATTTTTAAATTTAGTCTGTCAGAAGCAGTTTAACCGATTAAATGCAGTTTTCATTATTATTATCCTATGAATTACCTTTAAAATATTATTAGAACGCATTAACAACTCAGATTAGCAATTAAATAATCATACTATGCATGCGGGCGAAGCCGCGAATAGTTTGCTAGTATAAACTATATCCCCACAGTAATAGTCTGTAGTTGCGAAATTGTGACCCTTATTATCTTATTGCCTGTGGATTAAGTAATGATATCACATTTGCACTCTTATATTACTCTAATATTTTTTAAAGTTCTATGTTATAGAATTCTTAAAGTCTATTTAGCAAAGTTTTGTAACAAAAACTTTCGGAGACATTCATAAACTAGGCTTTACGAGCTATCGCAGTCATGCAATAGTTTTATTTGGAACGTATGGGGTCACGCAAGCGCCTTTAACCGCCGTCGTTACCTGGCCGACGACAACTTTACAGGAAGGCATAAAAATGTTGCCAAACGCACTTTTCTATACTTCTGACACATTTACCTACTGAACATGCTTAGGAGTTGAGGAGCAATTTCTAACTTGTTCTCTATTAACGGCATTCAAATCTATTAATATTAAAATTAAAAATGCTTACGTACAGTGACATATTATCTATTATTTAAAATTGGTTATGTTTAATCAAATTTGTAGACTTGTGATCTAAATCTCTAAATCCTGCTAATATCTTGCTTATTTACAAGCAAGGTTTACTATGAGAGCTTAATAAAGTTTTTGGGTAATGGCACTAGTAAACTACAACTTAAAAATAGCATATTGTTATTGCAAATTTAAAGAATAATAATAAAGCTTAAATCAATAATTACGAAAGCAAATATTAAGTAACCAAGCGTTGCCAGGGCGAAAAAATTAAAATATTTCATTCCTACGATTGGGACGATCGAACCCACAACTGTGCGTTTACATTCGCATGCTTATGACGATGGTATTACGTTAGAAGTCCTTTTAGAGTTATGAGGCTGTATATTTCTTACTCAAAATTCAATGCTTCCGAATTTCGGCAGAAAGTGAGGAACAGAAACGTCTTAATGGGAATAGAGTGTCTTAACATTATATAACCCCCCCCCCCCCCCCCCTGCTATTTGCGGGATGTAAATATAATTGATTTAATATAATTGATATTGATTTAATATAAGCTAAAAATATAAAAAATATAATCATCACATAATACCGCTAAGATGGTGATGGTGACTAAGACGCAGACGTAGAGCTAAAAACGGATGTTGTTTTGTCTAAATATACATAGCATTAATTAACATATTGTATTAATTTATATAAATGTATTTTACATTTCTCTGCTATATTATGTCTATCGTCTTTTTAGAACAACTAAAATCCTACCAACATTATAAATGTGAAACTTTGTAAGAATGGGTGTATTTTCTACTTTCACTTAAAAACTACAGAACGGGTTTAGATATTTTTTTACAGTATTATACATCAGAATAACAAAAATAGGCTACAAGTTAAGTACAAAAATGTACAATTTTTTTTTTCAGCTTCACACTGTATCCTGCACACAGCAGGGTAGGCAGAGGGAACCTAGTGTAAAGACACTCCATTCCCCACTTTCCGCCAATTTCTGGAGGCATTCCGTGTTGAGCAGCGGAACTCAACGCCGCGGTTTCCCCTCGACACCAGAGCGAAGAAATGAAAATATAAATGTAAATAAATATTTCATCTCCTGGAGTGGGGATCGAACCCACAACCAGTCGATTCACAGGCACACTTTGTGCCTCTGCGCCACCACTGGCCTCAAATGTACAATTTATAATATAACAAAAAATACGTTTAAGCGGGCGAAGTCACGCGTATGTTGCTAGTCATAAATATATGTATGTAAGACGTAACTAATCTTCTAAGAAAAGTTGGTAAATTTGCTTACCCCAGCGTACATTTTCCCCTTTTATGTTTGGTAGGTGCGTTATAAATGAATGTCGTTAAACCGTCTCGCTAAGAAGACAAAATCAACATATATCATTTTTCCCTTTTTCATGGTGTCACATTATTTATTTTTTAATATTTAATATTATATAAGGCTTTTTATCAAATATATGCGTATATTTTTCATTGTTGTTAGGCGAACTAACAATCAGACACAAAATCCAGCTTTTACAATAAATTTATTTACACTTGTTATATACACATATACTCTCGTAGTCACAATATTGAAATATGAATTGTAATGACAAGTTGTCTTGACAATATCTTAGAACGTAATGAACACGAGTGCCGTGTCGTTTGTGCTTATATTGGAAATCCACCGGAAAAGACGCAGCACACTACCGCCACTTAATACAATCGATAATAGAAACAATATCAAATGACGCACTCATAATTACAGTGACACCTATTACTACATTCAGCTCGGCCATCCTGCTGATCGCGAGTCCCTTCGCGATTTAAGAATAGTTCACAATTTTTAAATGTCCTAATTTACATAGCTTTAGTTTTGTGCCAACAGTTACAAAATATAATTATATTTTTAGTACAAGTGAGGATATTTACAAAAACTATTAAATTAGATATTCACATGTCATAATATGTAAATTATACAATTTGAAATACATTATCTTAATTAGTAATTTTTAAAATCAAAACAATTATTACATAAAACAAGACTCATGTGATGTCCATAAAAGAGTCCTATTATTCCTTAACTAAAATTAAATAAAATAAATGTTAGCTACACTGAATTCATTACGTCTTAAATTGATTATACAAAATACTTATAAATTATATTTTACATTGCAAACATTTTTTGGATTTAGACATTTTTAGTTTTTTGATTTTAGATTTATACAATTATGTATATTACATTATATATAATTATGTAGATTTATACAATTCGATAATTCTCATTAACACAATGAGTCATCAGTGTTCATATACATTCATGTTATAATTTAATTATTACATATTATTTATATATTTTTTTTTTATTACAAGAATTTGGCTAAACAACACCAACAACGCTACATGGAATATTCCTTTTTAATATCGAACACTTACTTTAGTACATTAAAAGAGCATGTTATTATTAAATTCGTAAACTGAGCAGATTCATTTACTTAAAATAAAATAAATCAGTTTCACGCTGCATTCCCGCATACTGCAGGGTAGGCTGAAGGAACCCAGTGTTCAAGACACTCCGTTCCCCACTTTCTGCCGAATTCTGGAGGCATTGCGTGTTGAGTGGCAGAACTCAACGCCGCGCTTAGCTTCGACCGACACCAGAGCGAAGAAATGGAAATATAAATTTAAGTAAATATTTCATCTCCTCGAATGGGGATCGAACCCACAACCAGTCGGTTTTACAGTCACACTTTGTGTCCCTGCGCCACGACTGGCCTCATTCATTATCTTTTATATACTTTATAAGCTTAACATATAAAAAGTACTGCTAAATAGCACCAGCAAACCTGTATAGAATTATTCTATTTTCTATTAAAGACCCATATATATTATCAAAGTTATTTTCAACTCAACCACAGCTAATAATGAATGACACACATTTACTTTATACATTGTACAAATCTTACATATAAAAGCAGCTCATTTGAAAAAATATTCAACACACAATTTGTGTAGCCATGATCAGTCAAATACAATAAAAAGAACGTGACACCGCTCGCCTCATTACTCCCATATTCAAACCACATTATCACAACCATAATGACTGCCATCTTCACCACCATAATCTCCATCCTCATCATGATCCTCATCATCACAATCATCCTCATCATCACAGTGATCCTTATCATCACA
Source organism: Heliconius himera (assembly GCA_021202915.1). Classification (NCBI taxonomy): domain Eukaryota; kingdom Metazoa; phylum Arthropoda; class Insecta; order Lepidoptera; family Nymphalidae; genus Heliconius; species Heliconius himera. The sequence continues at coordinate 33,544 of JAJHJA010001206.1, read as the reverse complement.
ATGATCCTCATCATGACCATGATCCTCATCATGACCATGATCCTCATCATGACCATGATCCTCATCATCACCACGATCCATATCATCATCATGCTCCTCATAACCATGATCCTCATCACTACCATGATTATTAGCCTGTCCTCGTCCATTACTGGACAAAGGTCTCTTCAATGATATGCCGCGAAGATTGACCATCAGCTCTTACGTACAGCCGTTGCCCGTCACATGTAAAAAATAATAAGTGCTTAATATCTGCAAACGCTTATGCATTAAGTCCTGTCCTTACGTACGTCTGTCTGTCTGTCTCTCTCAGGACTAATTATCTAAAGAAGACATGGAAATATCAAGCTAAAATTAATATGAAACATCCCGATCAACAATACACTAAATCTGCGGAAAATTTGTCTTCTGAATGAACATAAGGAGGTTGGTGGACAAAATCGTGTCGAATTCGATTGGTTTTTTTTTTTGGTTATTATTTTTTTTTTTATTCAGATTATTTTAAGGTTTACTTCTACTTTCCTTAACAAATGTCAGCTGTGCGCGTAACCTAATAATTTGAAAGTCTACTTGTAATAAACAAGAAATTAGTAATATACAAAAACACACAAATACACACATACAACAAGTTGATAGATAGTAATATGCTCTTAATTTTCCTTTAGGCATAAGTTATACTAAATTTGCATCATTTTCCATGTTCGTATGCATTATAAAGTTCCACAGCCAATTTTCAATTACTAGGCAAAGCTTGTATCCTATATTACTGTAACGATATTAATATATGGACTTAAAGGATGTCGATGTGAAAACTGTAAAGTAACGATTGTTGTACTTTTATTGTAAATTTTATCTTCAAATACTGTTTTCTTGAGTATTTTGCCAGCTCTTCTCAGCCAAAATAAATCTATTTATGAGCCAATGGTAAGACTTGCACCATAGATTCACTAGACATTTTTTTGTAATTTTGCTACTAAAATAAAAATGAAAAGATTAATTTGAATTCGATTCACTTCATTCAGCTATACATTGCATGTTTTTATAGTTACCATTATCATTATTTTCCCCTTTATATATATCTTTTTTTTATTTTTCTCAGATGAAAAATATTTCAAACATTATTTTAGGATTCATAACTTAAGCTACTGTACCTACCTACCTACCTACCTACGTATGTCTCTATTTGTATCTATTGCTACACCGTGATCATTTCCACCATTTACCAACCAATAGCCATTATTTCACACCGATTTAAAAGTTTTATTTTATAAGAATTTTGCTTCGTATCTCATCGTAAACACATTTATACTAACATATTTGTTAAAATGAATATACTTAATTCTCGTCGCTTGGGAACGACTCGCTATGAACTTATTCCATTCCGGTCAATTACAGCAAGTTAAAAGAAATACTTTAATATCATATTATTTAATATCAATTCAAATTTCGAAAAATCAATCAATTCTTATTCATCATTTTCTTTAATGAGCTCAAAAATGACCTGATTCTTAAGCTCCCTTTATCCTTAAACTCGAGTATTTTGCATCCATTACCCTTAACATCTGGTATTATCCGTCCATTACCATTAACCACGGGTAACATCCATCCATTATCCTTAACCTGAAATATCCTCCATCCATTACCCTTAATCACGGGTAACATCCATCCATTATCCTTAACCTGAAATATTATCTATCCATTGCCCTTAACCTCGGGTATCATCCATCTATTATCCTTAACCTGAAATATAATCCATCCATCACCCTTAACCTTGGGTATAATCCATCCGTTATCCTTAACCTGAAATATAATCCATCCATCACCCTTAACCTCGGGTATAATCCATCCATTACCCTTAACCTCGGGTATAATCCATCCATTACCCTTAACCTCGGGTATAATCCATCCATCACCCTTAACCTCGGGTATAATCCATCCATTACCCTTAACCTCGGGTAAGATTAAAATGATTAAAGACGAATGATATGGGACGAATGATGAGGGACGAATGATGAGGGATGAATGACGAGGGACGAATGATGAAGGATGAATGCTTAACTCCTTAACCTCGGGTGGCATCCATCCTCAAACCCTTTCCTCGGGCATCATCATCCCTAAACCCTATCCTCGGGCATCACTCAACCCCAAACCCTATCCTCGGGCACCATCCGCCCCATAAACCCTATCCTCGGGCATCATCATCCCAAACCCTATCCTCGGGCATCATTCATTCTCAAGCCCTATCCTCGGGCATCATTCAATCTCAAGCCCTATCCTCGGGCATCATTCAATCTCAAGCCCTATCCTCGGGCAATATTATCTTCCATGTTCCTGAAACTCAAACAATATAAGCTTAGACTTGCACACATCATAATAACTTTTTTTATCAACCTAATTACATTAACATAAAATTCCTTCAAACTTATGAATTTGAAATTAATAAGTTAACCGACACTGTATAATCTGGCCATAAATGCACATAAATTATATTTTATCTTTACAATTACACGACTTTTAATCGTTATAAAGTAATAAGAACCAAGAATATTAACGCTCCAGAGAAAATTACAAATCAAAACACTCAATCGACAATAATGGACCAATAAACAAATAAAATCTAAATTTGTCTACAATTACGTGAAACAGGGCCAATACTTTGACATCATGTTAACAACAAACAAATAGCAAACGGAAAAGAAAGTCAATTGAACAAATAATGAATGCCACCAAAGTTCCCTAAGCTGGCTGGTCCTCACGGGATAAAGAGAATTACACTCTAATATCTACATTAACAACAATTATCCAAAACCAGGAATAATTATCAAATCACAATATATTTATCCCGTAAAAGAAAGGAATTTTTACCATATGTCATAACACAAATAAAATGAAATACTAATAAATTGAGATAAGAACACATGTACTTTAATTTCATTGGAATATTAGATCCCATAGCTATTACGAATATATTTTCTATGTTTGTGTCTATTATACGTGTTAATAAATTCGTATACCATAGAACAATCTAATTCAAAAATAATACATTCAAAAAGAGACTATTACATTACGAGAATAGCTTTATAATTCTTACAGAAATAGGAAACGACAAGACGACAGTTCTCAATAAAGTGACAAAGCCGGAAGTAAAAACCAATGAAAATATTTACAAATTTCAATTCAGATAATTCATCAATTCTAAACATACTACACATAAAGAATATATGTAGAACAGTTCCGCATGATGATAAAACAATCATATTGACGATTTTAAGACAACAAAATAGTTACTTCACTAATATTATTGTCATCACAAAAACAATTCTAATATCATTTATAGTTAACCAATAGATAGCGAAATACAATATCCTCTATACGATGTAAAAGCTTTCCAAAGAATGACACAAACAACGAAAGAAATATTCCAGATATGTAATAAATAAATTTGATAAACCGATTATAAATATTTCAAAATAAGTATTCCAGAAAGTCTTGATAACTGAAATTATTCATGACCAATGAATGTCATATATCTTTAAACGTGTGAAATATCATGGTGTCAAATATCTTTAAATTATCACCCGTATAAGTAAATACTCTATTGGGAGAACTAATATCCTATCGATCAGGTCTACCAACGTAGATGCTATAAGCAATTGTATACTTCTATTAAAGTATATCTTAAACAATCTCAAATTCTAAATTTATCAACTACCCTCAAAACTGAAACGTTACGTAAGTGCTATAAAATGGAAAATGTTTAGGTATGCACATCATCCAGTGTATTCTCAAATTATCCAACCTTCCAAATTTATCCAATAATTCCCTTTATAAAAAAAAACCACTCTCGCTGTTATAAAGGTTATCAATCACCACACAACGAAAAGTTCGAAGTACAAGATTTCTATGTATCGTCATCAGTAAACTTTAACTGTTAAAACTATTTATTAAATTTCCACTGAAGATCCTTCATTTATCCGTTTGTTGTTTGTTTGATGTAAAAGAAATAAGAGTAACTAAAAGCTATAATTAGAATCGCAACACTGCTTATATTCAGAATAGAAAAATTAAAAATTATAGAAAACTCAATTTACATACAAATTATTCAGCTAATCTTTAAGGAGTAAGAAAAATGAGAGAAAAGAAAAAATATATATATATATGGTCTACTTACACTTTATGAGCGTGGCAGGAAATTTTGTATATCCTTTCGTAATCCCGCTTCTGAACTGTTAGGCGAACTAACAATCAGACACAAAATCCAGCTTTTACAATAAATTTATTTACACTTGTTATATACACATATACTCTCGTAGTCACAATATTGAAATATGAATTGTAATGACAAGTTGTCTTGACAATATCTTAGAACGTAATGAACACGAGTGCCGTGTCGTTTGTGCTTATATTGGAAATCCACCGGAAAAGACGCAGCACACTACCGCCACTTAATACAATCGATAATAGAAACAATATCAAATGACGCACTCATAATTACAGTGACACCTATTACTACATTATAAGTAACTTATGCTAACATTGTTATATTAGTTCTTAGAAATTATTCTCCTTTATTTATATTAGGGTTCCGTATTTTTTAAGGATAAAAGGAATCCTTATAAGATCACTTTGTTGTCCGTCCATCTGTGTGTCTGTCTGTTTGTCTATCTGTCGGTCAAGATCCTTTATCTCAGGAATGCTTGGATATATCGAAATTCGTTGAAATTCAGACCATATACTCAGATCTACTGCTTTATGATTTCCTAAAGAAAATGTATTTCTACATTTACTTTAAAAAAATATATGGCCGTTTATATCACAAAAAACGCGTACCACGACACTATAAAGGGAATTAAAATTAATAGAGTACTTTTGGTTGACCTAAAATTATGAAATTAGACAGCTAGCATCTCTCCAAGTAGTACTAGTTCAGGAAACAATCTGAAAACTATACATTAGTGATTAAATCCTAAAATTAATAACCTTAAAAGGGGGGTAAAATTTGGTATTAAAGGCGCTAATTCAAGTGAAGTCAAAGGGCTCTGGCTAAGGTGAAATCAGAGGAAAGCTCGAAGCCTCTAATTTTTGTACGGAACCCTCGGTGGGCGAGCCCGACTTGTGCTTGTTCCTTGTTTATATAAAATATTACATTTTGTTTTCATCTACTTCATTGACGTAGAAGACACTTTAGAAAGAAGGCTTTACATCATTTTCTTGTAAAACAATGTAATTTTAGTCTTTTTTTAAGGTGTAAAATAGAAATTTAAAATTTTATGTGTAATAAAATTTGTAAGATTTTATATGAAAATGACAATCCCATTCATTTTTCTTTCAAGCCAAGTAAATCCCAGCGTTCAATGGAACCTCTTGGCTTTAGTCGTTATATTGCAATTTCTAAATCTACGGATCTTGTAAGCTTTATATGTTGCCTTACTAACCTGCGCTGCACCGAAAGTGCAACCGCGTATACCTACTATATGGAATTTAAATAATAAATTTGTAGTAATTTCTGAGGTAAAACTGGAGAACTCTTATAAAGCAAAAGTTAATCAGCTTCACGCTATATCCCGCACACTGCAGGGTAGGCAGAGGGAACCTAGTGTTAAGACACTCCGTTCCCCACTTTCTGCCGAATTCTAGAGGCATTGTGTGTTGAGTGGCAGAACTTAACGCCGCGCTTTGTCTCGACGCGAAAACGAAGAAACGGAAATATAAATTTAAGTAAATATTTCATCCCCGAGTAGTGATCGAACCCACAACCAGTCGGTTTTACAGTTACACTTTGCGCCGCTGCACCACGACTGGCCTCTACAAAATGACAGCAAAAGTTGTTAAAAACATAAATCAAAATATTATTTTTAATACACTCTACCAAGATATTAATCAACTTCTAATAAAGAAATGTTATTGGAAAAATCAATACAATTTTAATTTGTTACCACTAATTAAAATCATGGCGTGGCGCACGTAGAAAAGTTCTTATTTCGTTAACGTAAATTGAACGTCTGAGCAAAAGCATCATGTATTTTTCTATGGCCAAATTAATGAAGATATCAACTCCATTCATGGTTCGCTATAAATTAATTAAAAAATAATATTTGGTAACTAAAATTTCTAATGTTGAGCTTCATTTTGCAGGTGATATTGTCATGGTATTCAATATCAAGTGAGGTTCAAAATGATGAAATATGTTAGTACTGTTTATAGTCAAATAATAAACATTTGTATAGAAAACTTTAAAATATAATTTTCCTTAACGTAGAATCAATTAAAATTTATTATAATTACACATTTTCAGTAAAATTTAACCCAGGATTTGATATATTACAAGAAACAAATGGAGTTCCATCCCTCCGAATAAGCAACTATGAAGGTAATGTTTGACTTTGATAAATGTAATATTTAATAGAAACTATGCGCATCACAATTGTTGTCCGTTTCATTGCTATTGATTGATGATGTTACTTCTACCGAGCTTAAAGTATCTGGTAATTTCCATGTCCATGGTTACAGGCTTGGAAGGGAAAAGAATTTGGAAAAGATCTTTTAGAGCTGAGTCTTCAAGTGAAAGCGAAGAAAAAGAGACTGTAAAGGGCCGAGAAGTAAAGAAAACAAATCTAAGAGATATCCGGGAAAGTGAACAATCTGAAGAAGGTGATGGCTCAGGTTAGATGAAAATAGGAACCTAAATGTTAACTTAATTTCACGATAATCCGAAGAAAATGATGAAATTGTCCTTTAATATTTGATATTGCTAGAACTACATCCAAGTAGATTTATATAATCAAATATGTACTTAACATTTAATATCAGTCTACGTTACGGATATTTATTACTAAAATACAAAACATAAACCAATAACTAAAAATGAAAAAGCACATTGATATACGACATAGACGAGACGATAGCACATAGACGAGGCTGGTCGTGGCGCAGCAGCACAAAGTATGACTGTAAAACCGACTGGTTGTGGGTTCGATCCCCACTCGAGGAGATGAAATATTTACTTAAATTTATATTTCTATTTCTTCGCTCTGGTGTCGAGGCAAAGCGCGGCGTTGAGTTCTGCCACTCAGCACGCAATGCCTCCAGAATTTCGGCAGAAAGTGGGGAACGGCCCTCTGCCTACCCTGCTATGTGCGGGATACAGCGTGAAGCTGACATGGATATATTTGTCTATTAATATTATTATATAAAAAGACAGCTCCTAATATTAAATATTCAATTACAATAATTTACGAACGTAAGTAATAAATTTTGACCCAATTACAGATTCAGAAGGAGACCGACGTATCAGCACAAAAGGTTTTTACCTTCCTGATGATTTTGAAGCAGACCGTAAGAATGATACAAAGTAAATAAAATTTCCTTAATTTTCTCGAATAACTATTACAATTCGATTTTCTTTACTTTACAGGTAGTTCAAATGTGCAGGACAGATTTGGTAGAGACTCTGATTCAGAATAACATAATATACATTTTCTTCCATTTTAGAAATAAATAGAAAATATATAACAAAAATAATTTCAAACCTTTTTTTAATTACTTACCGATAAAGTAAAAAGTTTCTAATGTAAGTATTTGCTGAATAATTTTACATAGCAAAAACCTATCTCATTAAATTCAAGGAAGTTGGAATGTACAAGGAAAGCACTGATAATAATTATATATTTTTTCTATTACAAATTCCGTCCAGTACCATTTATCTGAAATGTATGAATAATTCAGCTCCAAGATTCCCTCGTTCAAATTTAACTTTAACTTATTTTATTGCATTATGAAAAGGTTTTTTAAGATATTTTTTACTCAAATTAATTTGTCAACAAATGGCAGTTAATAATTATAAATTGCAATTTTTTCAATAACTTTCTTGCATGTTTTAAATATTTTTTAGCTTCACCTGTATTCCGCACATAGCAGGGTAGACTGAGAGTATTTTGGCACCTAGCCTTAAGACACTTTTGTACCTCCTGTTAAAACATTTCGTTCCTCACTTTCCGCCGAATTCTGGAGGCATTATGTGTTGAGTGACAGAACTCAACGCCGCGCCTGACGCGAGAGCGAAGAAATGAAAATATAAATTTAAATAAGCATTTCATTTCCTTGAGTGGGGATCGAACCCACAACCAGTTGCGTTTACAGTCACACTTTGTGCCACTGAAATTAAGAAGAAATTAGGTGAAAAAATCTGAATTTGTTCCAAATTTTTGCTACTATTTAGGAAATTAAGAAATAAGGGATGAAAGTTTATATGAAAGTTGGTGGTTGTCAAAGATCATATCCATATGACTTTGTTTTTTTTTCTGTTTTATATTTTTATTCAGATTGCAATTAGTTGCATGAGCAGTTATATTTGTACATTAATACTTAGTTTAGTAATTATGTAGAGGCCTACGTTTAGCAGTGAACAAGAATATGCTAATAGTAATATACTAACGTAATATTTTCCACAAAAGTCAAACAACAAACAATCTAAAACTAAAATAAGTAAATTTAAAAGTTAAAGTAAAATGAGCCCAGCCGTGGCCCAGATGCACAAAGTGTGCCTGTAAACGCGACTGGTTGTGGGCTCGATCACTACTCCAGGAAATTAATAAATTTATATTTCCATTTCTTCACTCTGGTGTTGAGGCAAACGCGTCGTTAAGTTCCGCCATTCAACATGCGATGCTTCTAGAAATCAGCGGAAAATGGAGAACGGAGTGTCTTAACACTAGATTCCCTCTATCTATCTTTCTGTGTGCGGGGTACAGCGTTAAGCTGTATTAATTTTTCATTAAGTCAATTTTTAAAAAATCATCTTCAAAATTACACCTATTTAAAAAATAATAATGTAAATACCTTTTAACTTAAATATTTTTATTTACCTAAAAATATTTTGTAAAATTAGTTGTAAAATTCAAATTTGTTAACCAAAAAAACTCACATTAATCAATACCACGTAATCGATATAATCCACACAATAATAATTGACTGGGACAGAATGTATGGGCGCCGAATACAAATAATCTTGTATATCTGTATGTCTTGTAATAAAATAAAAATAATATTTATTGCCGACTTAAAGTAAGAAAAATATTTATTATACAATCATTATTGTATGATAATCTATAAGTAATTTAGTCAAAACGGGCTATTCGAAATTCGAAAACGCAGATTATATGAACCTGTAATTGACATTTGTTATTTCGACAAACACAAAAATAAGCTAACTTCTAATAGTTTCATAACAAAGTTAGTTAAAAGATATCCTTAGCAATTCATAAAATAAACCTAAAAAAATACTGTCACAGTAAAAAATATATAAGCAATATCTTGTGCTTAACTTCTTAACGTTTAACTTAAGTAATGCACATATTTTTATTAAAGCACTTGTTCTATGTACCTACTCCTATGATTCAAATGTTTACTTCGCTAGCTTTAAACAAAATAGCGGAAATAAAAATATATCCAGTTGAATGTTAACAGGAAATATATGTGCATTTAGTTTAGCGTTGACAATTTTCAAAATATATATTTCATTCATTATTTTCTGAAGTTTATGAAAAGTGTCAATATAATAATCAAATAAAATCCTTAAAAAGTTTTACACTTGCTCAGTACCTTAAATATCGATCAATTGTTAATAAAAATACATCTCACTTGAATAAATAACGTCTCCAGAGTCACCAAGATATTTAAGAATTATAAAATGCAATGGTTTTACAAAAAAATGTTAAGAATTCTAACAGTTAACAGATAATGATTCAAAGTAGGTACAATTTAATTTAGGCACCGATGCGCACCTCAAGCAGTGGCGGCGCGGGCTCAAAACTTATAATTGAATCTCCAATCCTTAATTGAATAGTAGCAGTCAAAGTCCAAATGAATACGGAATTTATCTATTCTTAGCGAAAGATAAGATCTTTAATGAATTCAAACCAATTATTTACGTCTTTATTACCTTCACATCCACCTTTCTTCTTACCTTTGATCTTAAATAAAAGTGCGATAAAAAATTTAATGTACTTAGCATAAATTACTTAAAATGCTATATATATTATAGCATTACATACACAACATACAAAATTATTATATATAGTACATTGTTCTCTTAAATATTGGTTTGTATATATAATTCTACCTTAATTTAATTGTACTGATATAGAACAGTACCTACGTATTAATACTTTAAATAAGCCTAAAGAACATAATATTTTATAATGTTTTCTTGGCCAATTTGACTATGTGATAATTATAAAATAAGGTAAGTAACAATAGTAACACCAGTAAGCTGTGTGTTACAACGTCCACGGTGCAATAAGTCACGTGGCCAAATCGGATTTAATTCCTAAAAGCTTCCTTAAAGCTGAACACGGTAAAATCTATTCAATTTCACCAATCTGTATGATGGTGCGTTCCATGTCTGACTACAAGTATACAACAAAAATAATAATGTCATATAAAAAAATATTACAAATGACAGTTCCACTTCCATCTAAAATTATATAATTTAAGCTTACTAAATTTTATTATTAAAGTGAAAGGGGAATTTTATAATATTTATTTCATGTTTTATTTTATGTTATTTCTATATTATCATTTAGGAATATGTTTATAAAAGATTCCTATAACTTTGTGGGCTAAATGCCTCTAGTGCAAAGCAGTAAGCTTGACATTACTTTGACAGTTCATATATGTCATTTGAGTAAAACGTCAATTTGTCAAAAGTTTATTTACGAGTAGGAAAAATGTTTATTTCGCTTTAATTGTATTGTAAAAGAACCAAATTTGTAATATATTATTTCTTAAATTACAAGTCGTATTTAGTAGTTGTTATTAGTTTTATATATATTTTATTTGTCATGACATCTGTTTGTTTTGATATAAGAACATCGAAAAATATTTAAATTAATTCATGTTATAACATTTAAACTTGAAAATGGAAGGCGGAGATTGGAGAAACAATATAATAAATCAAATTCAAAATCGCAATAAGCGCGAGACTTCTGCATTTCAAGATATCATAGCCTTTCGTAAGTAACCTAACCTGCCTGTACATTTTTCTTCCTATTTATATTTTTATAGCACGCATAACACGTATTTATCATAGTGAAACTAAGAATACTATCTTAGTTAATTACCTTAGCAAACTATTTATTATAAGATCAACAACATTTGATATGAATGTTTATTTTTTGTGTTAAAGCAAGATTAATAATGTAAAGGGATAAAATATACTGTTTATAGTTCTATATGAATAAAAGATATATGTTATAATTATATTAACACATTTCAGAAAGTCGGCTCTTTGACAATGTCAGTACTTTGAAAAATGAAAATTTGCAGCTTACATTGTTAAATGATAGAATTAGGTTCTCCAATACAGAAAGTGTTTTAAACAGTGGAGGTTAGTACATCAATTTCTTATAAGCTATCAAGTATTTAGATAAATATCTATTTAGAAAACTAACAACAGCAACATTGCTGTTGTTAGTTTATCTAAGTATAATTAGTTACCAAAATATGTTATTATTAAAGTTAGAATTATCTTAAATGATATTCAAATCACTTGAAAATTTAAATGTGACTGTCATGGTGCTATTGAATAAAAAAATAGCTAACTGACACTAAATACAATACTTGTGAGTTTAAACCTTATTTTTTTTCAGCTTTATACTGAATCCTGCATGTAGGAAGATGGACAGAATGAGCATATTGTTAAGACACTCCACTCCCCACTTTCTGCCGAATTCTGAAGGCATTGCTTGTAAACCCTATTCAGTGGAATAAATTATTTTCATTTTTCATGATAAAGTGCAATGTTGAAATGTACCTAATCTGTCTATTGAACATGCAATGTCTTAAATTATAATTTTGGATTCATTTGAATTTATGCAGGATAATAAAGCATAAAACATAGTTATGTGAGTTACTTAAACTAATTCATAAAATTATATTAACCTTTCAGGAGGTGCTACAAATGAAAGAATACAGGCATTAGAACAGAAAATTTTATCTCAGCAAGAGGAACTTACTTCTATGCACAGGAGAAGGGGTGAAAGTGCACAACAAATAATTAATCTGAATGCCAGAGTGCATGATTTGGAAAAAAATTTACAGTCCAAGGATGTCATGTAAGCACCTCTTTATTTTGATTAATTTTACAAAATTATTACACTTGAATTTGTTACTCACTTTAAACTTTTAACCTATAAATAAACAATGGAAGCAATATGTAAAAATGTATATTTATTATTATTATTATTATTGGGCCTAAAATAAGTTTGTAGGCCTTCTATGACTGAATAGAAAAAGTTAGATTAATAAATGTTTAACCTTTAATGTTTAATGTTTGCTTAAATGTTTAAGGGCATTATATTATTTTTTTGTACACTACAGCCAACTAGCTTGATCCTCAATTAAAAGCCTAGCTCACTTATGAAACAGTGTCATTTAACTACCATTTTACATTACTACTAACTTCAGATGTAGCATCTGCGGCATTATTTATTGTATTTACTTAATGAAATTGATACTTAGCCCATTCATACTTCATTATGATTATGTCAAAGAAGATAAAATACCTATTATTAGTTAATTAACATATAGCTGGTAGAGAATCACTTACATCATAAAAGTTTAAAATCAACCCGAGTAGTACTGGTTGTTGCAAACATGTTAGAGATTTGGACTACACAATACACATAGTGGATTTTCTTCTGTATAATTTATAAAATATACACTTTTTTTATTTTTCCAATATGGAAAAATAAAAAAATATTTTTATTTCTTTAAATAAATTGCTTCTGTTTCTTAAAATTTTAAGAATGATATACTAGTATAATGTACTAAAACTTTTGATAAGATACTACATGTATCTTATCAAATATACAACTTTATTATTTAAAAGTCATTTGAAAGTATCTGTATGTACTGCATATTGTTTACACTGAGTAAAAAAGATTCAATCTGTTGAGTGATAATCATTATGCATATAAAAAGCTCAGCCTTTTGACTCTAAATGCTAGGGTTGTTGGATTTCCACACGGAGAATAAATTAGAATTGAATATTTCCACTCACACTTAAAAATTGATTTGAAAATGAATATTAGTATACCTTAACACTTACTTCATTCTTTCTACATTTAAGCAGGATACAGTGTGAACATGAAAACAATGTATAATTAACATATACTTGTATGTCATTGCAATAAAATTAAAATGATACTTTTTTTATCATATTAATTATTATGAAATTAAATAATTTATTTTCTTTTATCGTAACATAACATTTATTTAAAATTTCTTATTTTTGTTAGAATTTCAGAAAATACGGCATTAATAGCTTCCCTCCGAGCTGAAATACTAATGTATGAAACAAGCATGAATGAATTGAAAGGGCTCAATCAAATGTTAAGAGACGAACACCAAGCATTACAAATAGCGTTTGCATCTATTGAAGAAAAGTTAAGAAAAGCACAGGTATTATTAAAATTCATTATGATTTCGGGTTTTTTTTTCTAACGCTTTCCTAATATTACTCATAATATATAATTTAAGCATAAACAAGTAAATAAATATATTTAATTCATAGTTACAATAGAAAAATAAAAACTTTTTAAATGTGATGTATTTCTAAACTATAGATTTCAACCTTGAAGAAGTTACTATGTTACTAAGAATAGAAGTTGATATATTAATATTATTGACACTCAGTGCATACTGAATTAATGACATTATAATGAATATGTCTAGCCTTGTCTTAGAATGTGTTTGCGGCAAAATATAAACATATTTAAATTTATTCTTATCAAATATGTTTTTTTTTTATTTTTATTTTTTATCTATTCAATTTAAAAAATCTAACAAAAGGTTAAATGTTAAAAATATTTTCTTTTTCATTGAATTTTATTAATATACCATATTAATAAAATTCAATATAATATATAAAAATAAAATGTGAATATAAATATGAGTATTGGCATATTTTGCAGATTTAATATGTATATATGACATAATAATTGATTTAATAGTAATGCTTACTTTTTCTTTCACATTTATATAATATAAATATGCATATTATAAAAATTCTACTTATTAGTAGTAGTACTAGTGTTCATGACTGATCCTGATAACCTCATAAACCAACAATTTTTAAATAAATGTTAGGGCTATCACAAAATAATTTGTCACTTATAATGAAGGTTGACATGTTTCTCAGTAAAAGATGCAATTTAAAATTTTATGTATTGTAATTAGGTTCAATTTCAATAATTTTTGCTATATCAATACCTTCTATGTTCTTAAGCGGTACAACATTTTACTGTAAAAGCGACGGATGTGTTGTTCACATAAAACATTTAATATTTTCATTTCCTTGCTCTGTCGGCAAAGTGCATTATGGAGTAATGTAAGGCTATGGAGATAATCTATTGTCTACATTTATGCTTACCAATAATGTGTTTAGCTTTACGATATTCCAATCAACTTTTTTAACATTTTCGAATATATATATATAAATTATATTAATGCTCATTAAATTCAATTATTATAATAACAAATTCTTGAGTCACCCGTTACTATCTATCACTTAGTAACCTGTTACTATTTCTAAGCAGGAAATATTTTTGAAACATGCCTATATATAAAACCTTAATTTTATGAATATTTGATTTTATTAAGTTTATTTTATATAGACTTAATTATATTTTTTTCGAATACAATGTATTTTTATTTTGATTTTTTAATAAACTAAAACAACACTAAGTAAAATCAGCATTCACTCCAGACATTATTTAAAAGGGAAATTTAGAATTTTTTTAAAAAGTACTTGAAAAATTGAAATTAATTTATAAGATATTAATTTCAAGTATTAGTGGAAATCACAAAAGATAAATTGTTAAATAAAATAGGAAGTTATAAAACTCAAGGTTGGACATTATCTCAAACCTGAATAAGTGGCCTCGAAACTATGTGGGAGATAGTAATATATTCAAAGTTTCTGAACATGCATTTGTTTACGTTGTGTGTAATATTTTTATGATTATGAGTATTTTAAACTTACAAATGAAATAATTCTTGCATGGTAGTCGATGGAAAAAATAAAAATTATAGCCGTAGTCTTTAGTATCTTATTGTTGCTTAAAACATTTGTTTGTGGGATACATCGTGCGTCAAGCTGGTCTCGAGCACTTAAACCAAACGTACACATAACTGGAATCAAACTATTCCACTGGATCTTCAAATTTTTATTACATCACTCAATTGTGGCAATATGCCAGACCAATTCGCTATCTTGTCCATCATATTCAGAGTGCTTTTTATGTTTGAATTATATTAAATTTTTTGTACGTGATCATTTATATGTGATATTTTTATTAGAACGTATTTTTTATATAAAATAATTATAATATTTTAAAAATACTATAGGTATTTTAGGTTTCATAATTTAAAATAATTAAAATTTGTTAAAATATTGTTTAATGAATATGGTTAAATTATTTTCAATATAAATAATAAAATTAAATAAAAAATTAAATATTGTAATTGTACGTAAAACACTTTCATTTTCCCAACAAATTTTCCAAGAATTCAAATCGTGAACGCCCTGTATAGTTTACGGCCCTCATGTGATTACCGTTATATATAACACATTCATATGTGCCTATATTACTTGCGAAATCCACGACCAGTCGAAAAATGAATTTCAGTCAGTTTAGATATATTGAATTTATCGATTTTCATATAAGTAAAGCATTTATAACTAAATAATAACTAAAGTTTAGTTATTATGCTCAAAAAGGTGTTTTATTTATTAATATTGTAATGTATGTATGACAATGTTTTGAAACTCAGTTTTGTAATATTCTTGTTCCAGGATGAAAATCGGGCGCTCGTAGAAAGACTTATAAAATACAAAGCCAAAGATGCAGATAAAATGAATGAAGAAAATGAACATTTTCTAAAGTAAGTTTTATCAATCTTTTTCGGATATTATAATAGATTTGCTGAACAAATCAGATGCATGCGTCTTAATTTAATGTTCAATGAAAGACATTTTCTTTTTTTTTCATTTTTATTTCAAAATGTTTTTGCTATTTTAATTTTGTCGTGTGAAAAATATTGATAAAGCTGTATGGCCTTTTTATGTTTGTATAATTTATATTGTTGGGAATAAGGTGATTGTAAAATAATAAGCTATAGAATGATTAAATCGATATTTGTAGAACTGCACCTTGTTTAGAGTGTATTTAAACTTCCTGTACTAGAAATTTTAATAAAAAAAGTAAAAGACTGGTTTTATATACATTATTTAGAGCACTGTATTTCGTATAGCATATCGTATATTTAATGTACGAATGTATAAATGATCCCATTTCGTTTTGCTTTAATTCGCACTTTTTAACAAATCCAACTGTTAGTGCAAAAGTACTTCATAATTTATATTAATGCTAGTGTCGTCGATTTTTTTAAAATTAATTTCTATATATGCATTAAAAAATAATAGAGTTGATAGGGTCAATTTCCGCTTATTAGGCACTTAATGTGTCATATATTTTATTTTATAATCTATCTTCCTCATGACAAATATAAATAATAATATTTTAATGAAAATTCTGTTAAAAAAAACAAAAGAAATAAATAGTTAATGTAATAAAATACTATACGACTTTTGCACTGGAAGTTTGTAATAAATTTATTATAATTTTTGCGTGTATTTCGTAGTACATAGGTAAGTGTTAGTATGGGCTGTGCGTGTGACGCGCATTAGAAGCTTGCATAGTTGACCATGATTTTTTGTTTGCTTCCTTTTTTTTTAATTTGTTCAACAGGTCAAGCAACCCTACTGCGTTTTTCATCAACACGTTTGGTAGAGTTAGTTTCGGGTGAGTTTGACATAATGTGAATGAGGTCTTGGTGGTAATAAGGCATTGTGATGTTCAATGGACATTTATTTACTTCTTCATAATGGCCAATATCGTATCGTTCGTACAGAGTTTATACGAAATCGATATGCAGATGAATCTATTTGAAAATTTTATATGTTTATTTTGTATATATAAAACTTAATTTATGTGATTTTTTATTAAGACAAATATTTCATTTATTTATAATGTAGTGTACCAAATTAATCCAAAATAAAATAAATAAATCCAAATGGCCACTTTGTTAGTTGGTCACTTTCTTGTTTTTGAGTTTTGAGTTGGTATGATACAAAGTATTAACTTGCCAATTCAACCAAAATTAATCGATATTTTAGATGCGCTAATATATGTATTTATAAACATTTATTTTGAAATAGATTTATTTGCAATTACTTGGAACATTCCAAACATGTTTATATTACAAATGATACGATTTAACTGCACTCTGAAACTGACTCAGTGTTCGATTTTTTCACTTATTATTTCCGTTTTATAAAATATTGGACTTAAAAATATTTTTTGTTGTTTGTTACAATTTTCTAAATGTTTCTTTCTGGTTTTGAATTATGAATACATTACTGATTTATGTATCTTTAAATTAATTTATTGGAAATGTTCAATTTTTTTATATAACTTTTGTTTTATATTTATGTGTTCAATGCATTGTGTGTTTAAATTTTGTTTGATGTATTCTAAAACTATGTACTTTGTCAAAATTTTTATCTGTTATATTTATAAAATAAGTAATAAATTGTCTAAATTGTAGATTGAATTAATAATAATAATTTGAGTGTAATGTGAATTGGATTTGAGGGTAGCACTTGAGTTTTGTTAAAAATTACATTTTGTGATATTTTACATCTTTTTTTTATTCATAATGTATGAAGTATGAAAACGTTTATATAGTGCTTTGGCAAACAGCTATATATCTTAGCTTCTTTTATTGAAGTATATTGTTATTTTTTATATATTATTGATCTAGATTGCTATTACTATGCAAACGTATTCGTACACAATTAATCAGCATTTACTAAACTAAACACCATTAAGTTTTGGTTTGGTTAACAATCACAATTTTGTAAATATTTATACGACCTATATATATAACATGGAAAATGTCAAGTCGGAACAAAAATGTTGTATATTGCATGTTTTTTTTTAATAATCTTGCATGTTATATTACGCATGTGCATTTTGCACAGCACGTTATATTTACGAGGCTAACATGGTGTATATGATGGATATGGAATTATTATAACAGCCGGCGAGAGTGTTACAGGAAAGTAAATGGCGCTACAGAGAAAGTTAAAAGAACTTGTACATAAGCTTACGCACGAATAATTTGAAGTTAATTCAATTCTCGTATTATATGATATTTTAAATTTTATTTTGGTTTTAGGAAAAAAAGCGACAAAGTTCGGAAGGAGCTAGAGGAAGCAGCAAGAGAAGGTAGCAGTAGAAATAGCGGGGGCTCTGGAAGTAGCTCCGATGATAAAATCATTGACTCAATGCCGTACTACGCGACAGCGTTGCCTACGAAAGCGGCGTTAAGATTTGTAAGTAATTTGTGTGTTTACCTACTGTAATATACGTAAATTTTATTATGATTTAACTTTGAATTTGAATAAATAAATCAGGTTCACGCTGTATCCCACACACAGCAGGGTAGGCAGAGGGAACCTAGTGTTAAGACACTCCGTTTCCCACTTTCCGCCGAATTCTGGAGGCATTGCGTGTAGAGTGACAGAACTCAACGCCGCGGTTTGCCTCGACACCAGAGCGAAGAAGTGCAAATATAAATTTAAGTAAATATTTCATCTTCTCGATTGGGGATCGAACCCACAACCAGTCGGTTTTACAGTCACACTTTGTGCCCCTGCGCTACGACTGGCCTCCTTTATCTATCTTGAATTAATTACGACTTAAACTTAACTGTTATGATTTATGAAGGTAACCTTCACCGACAATTCAATTTTGTTAACTTTATTGTTGGTACTATAAACATTGATGCTTTAAGAATATATATTTTTATCAACAGTCATATGATCAAGACGTATCGAATGTCATTTTTTAGCCTAAAATTTTACCAGCGCGATTCAGATAATTATGCTTTATGCACAGCGCCATCTAAGGGCTTAAAGTGAAACTGTAACTGTTCGGACGGTTAAAAAATCCCTTTTTATGTTAAATTTCACTTAATATATAGTTATATTAATAGAAAACAACGTTTTATAAATACATACTATACAGTTAAAAATACAAATTTATTATAAACAATTATACATTTATTATAAGTATAGATATAGATTGCTATATAATTTTCGCAGGCAAACTAATGCCTTGAGTCCATTCAAATGACTATAACTTTTTTTTAATTAACCGATTTTGATGAAACAAACTTTAAATGTTATTCCGAGTTAAAACAAAACAATTGGTGAAAGGTTTAAATAAAAGAATTGTCTTTTGCTAGAGAGCTAGCTACAGTCAGTTCTCGTCAATGAGTGCTATGTCATCGGCATACATACTCAGCCATGGAGGCTGGTCTTGGATGTGAGCCGAGACAGTATTGAGCACTACATTGAATAAGAACAGACTAAGAGCTGAGCCCTGGTGAACTCTTACGAAAATCTGAAAAAGCTTAATGTCACCAACAGCTACACGCCACAGGTTTAATGCCCACCAGATATAATACTTATACACGATACTGACAGTCAAAGGCCTTATGCAGATCTAAAAAAGCCGCAAGTAGAGCTCTCCTTTTTCCCTGTATGCCTCCATCAGTGTTCTAAGGACAGACATGGCGTCCAGTAGTGCCCGATCCTAACCGAAATCCATAAGAAGACTCAGTGACTGTATACTCTCGGTGGGGCCTGAGGTTCGACCATGCGCTTGAAGAACTTCATAGTGTGACTCATAACCTTAATGCCCCTATAACTACCACAATCTTAAACGCTGCACCTTCCCTTGTAAATAGGTCTTTGGTAATGAAACTCAGCCGCCACTGGTGGGGCATGTTTTTAGTGTTCAAGATAATATCTTATAATTAAAAAGGTCAGAAAGCATAAACATTCCAAGAGAGCCCAATGATTTCCACGCTTCGATCTTTTGTTCGAGAATATCGTCAGTTCCCACTGTTTTCAGTTTTTCATGCGTTGAAGGCAATTACGAATTTCGTTAAGGGTTATTGGGTCTTTGGTGGTAGTTTCATATGAAATATTTTTTTCTGCGGGAATCAAATTGCTAGCAATTGTAGTGTTAAAACTTGAATTTAATATACATAAAAATCCTAGACTTTTACATTTTGTGGTTGGCATAGCTTGTTGCATCTGGTGTTGCTAGACGCAGTTTCTTTTGTGGCAACAAAACATTTTTTGGCTCATATGAAAAAAAATCTTCGGCTCCCAGAACGGGCCGGTAGTTGATCAAAATACTACTAAAGGTTAATTAACTTTGAACTTTTCCGCCAATACCTACGACTCTATTTCGGAATGAGGCGTATGCGCCGGTTTCCCTTTAATAGGTTTATGTGTGCGTGCGTCATTCTTAACAAATGGCGTTTTATATAACAACAGTAATTTTATTATTTATTTTGTTTGAAAAAATCACTAGTTCATTTTTGGGATGTTTTTTAATTGTATTAGGTTTTTATAGAGTAGTTAAAACTGTGATTTCATTTAAAGTGGTGCTGACACTTCCACCCTGTTTGTAAATTGGCTCATCCCCATGACGCAATGGATGAAAAGAATGGAAGTATCAGATGCAGCACAACTCCTCTTATTTGTAATGTTTACGAAGTGCATGTGAAAACAGTTTCAAAACTTTCTGGAAAATCTGAAAGCTGACTAAGATCTAGAAGATCTGGAAATTTTGAGACTCCAAAAAGCCGTTGAAAAAGGGGAAATTTTGTATGGCAAAACACTCAAATGAATAATGTATTGATACAATTCCGAGAGTCTTTGAAAATCGATTTGATGATCGTCAATCGATTCGGATCGGAAAAAAATCTCATGTAACATGGAGACATTTCTAAAACCGCAAATAAACATAATAGATTTGCAAAGCTGTACGTCTATCAAAGCGGAATTTAAAGAAAGCGTTAACTTGGTACATTTCTACAAAAGTTTTACGTTTAACTATAAGAAATTAAAAGCGTTTGCTCAGCAGACGATAACAATGTCTTGAAGTATATATCGATTAGCAGACTTTTCACTTGCCTTCAATTCTTTAGTATTAAAACAATCTTTAGTATTAAAACAAACAAACAATCCATTCTCTATTAAGATACTTCCGTTCCCCACTTTCCGCGGATTTTTAACGCATTGCGTGTTGAGTGGCGGAACTCAACGGCTCGCTTTGCCTCGCCATCAGAGCGAGAAAAATTAAAATATTACTTATTTCGTTCACCCGAGTGGGAATCGGACCCACAACCATCGCGTTGACCGTCGCACGTTGTGCTGTCGCGTTACAACAGCCTCTATCTGTTATTGCTCCTCCTGTATTGAAATTACAATTTTACAATAATACATTAAACAAATAGTTTTTTTCTCTAGTTTTATGCAATCAGGTTTTATGTATTTATTAATAACTATTTACAATTTCGCCATTAAATATTATAGCTGTAATACTAATGTTATATACAAAAAAAAACACGATGAATTAAATATAAATCGAATAAGGAAGTGAAATATAAATTAATCTGTGCAAATGTGGATTTTATCTCTTTTGTACAAATAAGTTATGTACGTTCTACCAGCATTGAAAGCTACTCGTATTCAATTTAATATGATCAGCTTCACCATATTTTATACGTCGCTTTCACGTTATTAATCACTTTCAATAACGCAAAAAAGGTGTATTTCATCTCTCAGCTAATACGATCTAAATGCGGCGTCGAACCTACTACTGTAATTTGTCATGGTTACTCCACCGGTTGTTGTGTGAATAATTTTATTCTTATATTACTTACGACATAGTAATTTATTTAAAACTTAAGTACGGTAACTATATATATGACAAATATTATCGAGAATTGATTATTAAAATGGAATGCACCTTTCCAGTTGTATAATGTTGTCAATATATCATCACAGTGTCTTAGTAGGCTTTTTAATTTTATTTTTGTGATTCGTTTCTGCTTAGTTCGCAAGCCGCGAGCATTCTTTAACTTGATCTTTATGAGTCAGCTTAGACTGCAGAAACCAATTATAATTTTGCGTATATAAATTTATTTTCACTCTAATTTAGTGTCAGTCCTTTAAAATAATAAATAAGTATATTATAATCGATTTTAAGAATTATTACACAGAATAAAAGAAATTGTTTCAACGAGATTATTCTTAGCATATAGCTTATAATTTTTTAACTTTTTGAATCTGCATTCGGATAACGAAATAAGAACAAGTATATCGATTTCTATTTCGGTTACGAATATAAAGTTATTTCGGACTATCTGTTAATTTCTAATAATTTTTGTTGCGGATATAATATTTTCAAAATTATTTTTTAAAGAACAGATTCTTTATAGAGATCGACAACTGTTTTATATATTCTTGTAACAGTGACTGTTATTTCTTGTAACAAAAGTCATTCATACTTATCGCTAGTAGCGATAGTATGTCGGCTCGGCCAGGCAAAAAAACCTGTATATGACAAATCTATCTGACTCCGCCCAAATCCGAAATTATATCGTATCAAAAGATTAATATAGAATACGGAGAGTTTTTTATCGATTGGTTATATTTACCATTTTGGTAATATATTTTTATCCGTAATCGATTTTATCTAATAATTTTGGTTAGGCTTACGGAGCTCCATAATGTCGGTGACTTAGAATAATTTACACTAGTACCTGATTATAAGTAAGCTCACTGGTGAGTCCGACTCGCAAACATGCATACAAAATCTTTTTTTTCTTAACTAGCTTTAGGCCAGTCGTGGCGAAGCGGCACAAAGTGTGTCTGTAAAACCGACTGGTTGTAGGTTCGATCCCCACTCGAGGAGATGAAATATTTCCTTAAATTTATATTTCCATTTCTTCGCTCTGGTGTCGAGGCTAAGCGCGGCGTTGAGTTCCTCTACTCAACACGCAATGCCTCCAAAATTCGGCAGAAAGTAGGGAACAGAGTATCTTAACACTAGGTTCCCTCTGCCTACCCTGCAGTGTGCGGGATACAGCATGAAGCTGATTAAATTGTACAAATTATTAATGTATGTAATAATCACTAAACCTGTGAAAAGGAAAGTTTTTATTTTATATTGAAAGTGCAAAGAAATAACTAATTGAGTTAAGATATTTAAGTTTTTGTTTAAGATATGGACACTTTATTATGAAATAACAAAAGTACCGTTGCTAGCAAGCGGATGGTAGGTACTCTATCATCTTTTGAACGCGAATAGTTCATCTTATACCTTATTAATTCAATAATCGTACGGCCGGGAGATAAATGAAAAGTATCCTAGTACATTGAATGTTATCTGATATTTTATATTTTCTAGTATGCAGGAAAGGATTTGCTCGGCGTTTTATAGAGTAATGTAACGTGAACGACCATGCTGGTAGATAGATACTCATAATAAACCAATTAAGATTTTGGTTTTATAATATTTTTTTATATTATATATATAGATTTTTTAAAAATATGTATTTTTTTGGTGTGATATATTTAAAAATATTTTATGATTACATTCATACGTCTTTATGATCGTACTTGTCAAAAAAAGACGAAAATTCTTTTCCCAATTTTTTATTTCAATTTGGATTGCATTTGAAAAGATAATCAAAAATTTAATATCCATTGTGAATATTTGATTAAGTCTAAAGTATCCTATATATTTGAACACCAGTAGCAACTTATATTATGTCTTAATATATTATGTCTTAATATGTAACGGTATACGTGTCTTAATAGGTATCATACATGTGAATATGATACTTTGATGTAGGCTATAGTTGCTACCAACTTTTATAGAGGCATGATCTCTTCTTCCTTTTGCGCAGCATAATCGCCTATAAAAACATATGAAGCTGAATAAACATGCAAATGTATAATCTACTTTAAATCTATTAACATTTATCTTAGCTACCTTAACTTAACTTAACTTATCTTCACGCTTTATCCCTTGCGGGGTAGTCAGAGAGAACGGAGCGCCAAACGCTACGATCTCTACATACCTCTTTCGCCTCGTCCACTGTCAGCAACCTCTTCATACATGCCCTTCGGGGGGTCCTCATGCTGTTTACGTGACCTTCCTCCAGTATCTTTGATACTGTGTTTTCGAAGGTCAACCGAGGTCTCCCCCTACCTCTCCTACCGCTTGGTTCCCTTAATAGCTATATTTATTTTTATGTATATATATGGCTGTATATTTTATTTTAATCATGTAAAATCATTATGAAACAAAATTTAAAATAACTAAACTATTCATAATTTACAATTAGGATGCGCACGACGGTGAAGTCAACGCCGTAAAATGGAGTCCCACTGACCGCCTGGTGGCCACCGGGGGAGCGGATAGAAAAGTTAAATTATGGGATGTTTCGAAACGTAAGTAACAGATTTTGTAATATAGTAATGTAGTTATATTACACTATAATATTTATGAAGTGACGCAACCACGTTTTTAGACAGAAATTGTATTTATTACTATTGGACTTTAAAGAAACTCCCAGTGGTTTTCTCTTAATATAGCAGTAAATTTTATATAATAACCGTTACTTTATACGGGATATTCTGATAGATAGAGCTACTTTTAAAATATGCAAATGCACTGGTATTATATTCTCACTAAACATTTTAATGTATGGAACAATAATTTTAGATTTTAATAGTTTAAGTTACAATGCTTAGCTATAATAAATGATAGATCCTTTCGTCGGAGGACTAATTTTAATCTCAATAAAATATATCATTAGTGATATGTTTTCATTATAATTGAATATGTTTTTAACAAAAATATCTTTAGTAGTAATGAAAGCATAACAAAATTTATGGATTCCAGCAATGGTTATAGTCTTTAAAATCTACTTTTTGGTTTGATCTGAAAAGCAAACGAAACGCCTGACTGTTCCTTCTACCTACCCTGCTATATACGATGTACAGACGAACTAGTATCAAAGAAAATAATAGTGAAAACTTAACGAAATTCATAGAATCTATCTATGTAGCCTTAATCTGAAACACATAAATGAAATTACAAAAATAGTAATAGTCAACAATTTCGTACAATTTGTAAATATATGTATAAATAGTTAAATTTAACATGATTTAATATTAAAAAAACGTTTTTACAGTTGGCTCAGTGGAAAGCAAAGGGGCGCTCGTCGGTTCCAACGCGGGCGTGATGTCGGTGGACTTCGACGCGACCGGCGCTTACATAGTAGGCGCGTCCAATGACTTCGCTAGCCGCGTTTGGACGGTCGGTGATCAGCGGTTGAGGGTAAGTTGCTTTTTTTTTTTAATTTTCACACTGTTTTCAACATATAACAGGGTAGGCAGGAGAAATATAGTGGTAAGACACTTCATTCCCCACGTCCCGTCCAATTTTGTTGACATTGCTATTATGAGCGCTGGAACGTGATCTCTGTCAAGATTTGTCTTGTTACCAGGGCAATAAAATTAAAGAGATTTATTCCCCCGATTCGGAACTGAACCTTTGCTGCTGCGCCGAGAACACCACATTTTCTGTGGTGTGTATGAGTTTCATACATGTACAGGTTCAGTGGGTTACAAAGAGACTACGTTAGTAGTCATGTAAAATATTCGATAGCCTTCTTTGGTAAATACTCTATCTTAAACAAAAAAAACTTTTCTAACCAGTAATTTATCTTAGATCAGCGCGTCCAACCACACAAACTTCAGCTTTATAATATTAATATATTACATACGTATGTAGGTACATATATCACTTGTTAATTTAAGCTTGCAATTAATTAATTACTTTATAGAAATAGTTATTATATATTATTATTATATTTGAAGTCAGCAGCTTCTTTACAATGATTCTCAATTATATCTGTTTTATACATTTGTTTGTCAAATCAAATCAAATCAGCTTAAGCGCTTTAGCTTCAGCGCTGTATCGCATACACAGCAGGGTAGACAGAGGGAAGTTAGTGCTAAGACGCTCCATACTTTTCATCGAATTCTGGAGGCATTGCTTGTTAAGTGACGGAACTTAACGTCGCGCTTAACTTCGACACCGGAGCGAAGAAATGAAAATTTTAATTTAAATAAATATTTCAAGGGACGCAACATATACGCGTTTTTTTTTTATTTAAACTACCTTTACACGAATTCTTAGAGAAAGCCGAGAATGAATTGCTTTAACGTCTTATAGGTTCATATACCGGAACAAAGCCTGAAACTCAAAAAAAATATATATATACATAATACGTATTGTACGTATTAATGAAAAGAAAGAACCGTGTGTGTATAATGTATAATTATCTCGTGAAAGCAATTATACACTTATTATGTACCGATATGGACTGGCGTTTTAGATGGTGATAAGGTTGTTATTGAGGAAAAAGTCAATCGAATTCATTAAAATACTTTTTAACTTAATTTACTTTAATGTTATTGACGTGCTGTAATGGGATATCCTGTTCTTTTACAATTTTTCTCAACATAACTTAATTAAACTTAAATTTATTTTTCGATAATATTAATGGTTGTTCTGTAATAAAAAATAATTGTTGGTTTGTTACTTACTGGTGATAATTTATTACCAAGATTATTTAAAATATAAAAATGATCGATACTGTGTAAAATATGAACTAATTCCCTTTTAATTAGGCAAGATAACAGAAGTTTCACTCGAATTAAGTTACAAAACGATTGATGACCATAAAAAATTTACAATGCCCGGTGCATTACTTATAAAGCTTACAATTTTCTCTAAATAAAAACAGAGGGTTTCACGTTCAAATACCAAATTGTTCCCTTCTTTCCCATCAAAAGTTACTCTATCATCACGAAGCATAATTGCTCAATAACGTAGTTTCGTAACGCGAAGACGCCGCAAATACAATTATATTAAAACTATAGCTATTGTCGGACGCTCTGCCCAAGTGCAGCCTCTTCTTACTCTTTTTTTAAATATTTTTTTATTTATTTACAGTAGTGCTTCGTAAAATCTATAAACTTTAAATAAAATGTAGCTGATAAATTTTACTTTGTATAAAATAAAAGTTTAGAATGCAATTTATTTATCTCAATTGACAATTACAAACATCATAGAAAAGTTTCTAACTTAACAAAATACTATTATAGATATTATGCCCATTTTTAATTCAATCTATATTTAACTTAACTTACTTATTTATTTGGTATCAATTGAAAGAGGACAAAACGAGGATTTTTACTTAATAAAAATTAAAAATAAATTAAATTAAATTAGCTTCACGCTATATCCCGCACACAGCAGGGTAGGCAGAGGGAACCTAGTGTTAAGACACTCCGTTCCCCACTTTCTGCCGAATTCTGGAGACATTGCGTGTTGAGTGGCAGAACTCAAAGCCGCGCTTAACCTCGACACCAGAGCGAAGAAATGGAAATATAAATTTAAGTAAATATTTCATCTCCTCGAGTGGGAATCGAACCCACAACCAGTCGATTTTGCAGTCACACCTCGTGCCGCTGCGCCACGACCGGCCTCAACTAATGTTTGTTCAAAAATGTTTTTGATATACGATTTTCATAAAACATCATTTGAAAATTACAGCTTGTGACAAGATTTTATCGTTTTCAAATTGTGTCATCTATAAACATAAAACTGGAAATTTCAACGAACTTTACATTATATAATTAATTTGGACATACGACAAATATATAGACAATAACCGAAGGAACATATACATTTTTTTATTTTTTTGATCATTTTACGCACATATGGCATTTAGAATCTTCTATAATAGCCAACATCTCGAAAACGGTAAAATTTCACACCATTTCTGTATGTGGTAAAAATAGATGAAAATTACCTTCTCTATCAGTAACTAACTGTATCAGTTTGTCTATCGTTCTACCAAGAACCTGTATATCGACAAAAAAAATAAAATAAAAATATTTGATAAACATTGAACTTAAACCTGAGACCTCTACTCAACGAATACAACAAAATAAGTACTATCCATACAGCACCACTACAAAAAATATAATAAAAAATAATCAGCTTCACGCTGTATTCCGCACACAGCAGGGTAGGCAGAAGGAACCTAGTGTTGAGACACTCCGTTCCCATTCTGCCGAATTCTGGAGACATTGCGTGTTGAGTGGCAGAACTCAACGCCGCGCTTAGCCTCGACACCAGAGCGAAGAAAAGAAAATATAAATTAAATTAAATATTTCGTCTCCTCGATCCTCATGGGGATCGAACCCACAACCAGTCGATTTTACAGTCACACTGCGTACCGCTGCGCCACGACTGGCCTCAATAATTATTATTATTTCCTAATACGATTACAATACCGGAACAGCTTTATACAGTTAGACAGATTGTGCCGACGAAAAAAGATTGGATATTTACAATAGAAGCAATAATGGTATCCGCCAGTTGGGATAATATTGTCGAGTTAAGGAGGCGGGGTCACAAGCACGATCCCTATTAGCGGATTGTTAGCGCGTCCGCTTCGTGATCTCACTCAACACTTCCGATGAAACGGATACTGAACCCCGGACCACTTGTATATTGTTGTTGGTGTTCGCACATCCATTGTGCCACACGATTTATTGCTCACGAATTATTGTGAAGCGGTCCACGCGATCTTAATTTTTAGGTAGTTGATATTCTCATTTTTTCTTTACTTATGGGCCGTGCTGCGTACTGTGTTAGATGTGTTTGTATACTTACTAAAATTAAATTAAAATAAATCAGCTTCATTCTATATACCGCACACAGTAAGGTAGGCAGAGGGAACTTAGTGTTAAGACACTCTGTTCGCCACTTTCCGCTGAATTCTGGAGGCATAGCGTGTTCGAGTGGCGGAACTCAACGCCGTGCTGTGCTTCGACACCAGAGCGGAGAAATGGAAATATAATTTTAAATAAATATTTTATTTCCTCGAACACATAACCAGTCGCGTTTGCAGTCGCACTTTGTGCCCCTGTGCAACGATATGACAATATATTTACTAACTCTAAATTATTTAAACTTCCCTATGTATTTGAATCTTTAAAAATTATGATACTAAGGCTCATACATATTATATAAAAAGATTATTGCAAAGAAAAACGCTAGCTACTTTCCAGATCAATTAAAGATGATCTAGAACTCTTGAAACAATGAATATATTAATATTAAATGTCGCTGAAAACCATTCGTTACTGATAACAAATCAACCAAATCACTTTTGTAATATAAGTTTGACTGATAGTCCTGTCTAGGCTTCATAGGTACCCGACCTACCAGTTTTATTCTCGCTCACGTATAAGTAACTGCTGAGCATAAGTTAATGATAACCCGATACTATGACGAATGGATTTTCCACCACCTGCAGTGCTGATATCTCAAAATTTAATAAGAATAAAAAACGACCCGTCTCAACAAATTTGTGGGTCTAACGACTCTTGCAAATAATTACGGTATCATAAAGCAGGAAATCGAGCGACCACATTCTCATATTACCATTACGGCATGCTTGCACCTATAGGCAATTTATGCATTGCTTTGCATCTGTTGGTTTTTCTTATACTTCACAGGTCCATTACCAGGTGAGATTAGTGTGGCGTTTTAAAGAAATAACTTGCTAAATTACCCATAAATATACCTATGATAAACTTAAGAATATATCTAAAATGTTAAAATAACGTAGTAGTTATAACAGTTAAAAATTAAACAATATTATTTGTGCAAAGCTCAAACTGGACATGTTCTATACACAGAAGAAACTCCTTAAGATAAATATGTAAATAAAGGAATAAATTGCGGGCTCCATCGATATTTCTAATTCAATTCACGATTCCTTCCTTATGCTTTTGAGTTTTGAAATGTAGTTCTTACAAGATTGACTTTTGATTTACGTGTAAACCGAATTCGTTTTCGCACTGGAGTCTGCGTGACTGCGATTGCTCTCGACGATTCTCATGCAAATAAGTACACAAATTACTCCATGAATATCCGTTACCAGTATCCAGAAAATGCCATAATAATGAACCTAAAATGGATTACACGATGTGAATTTGCTCTTTCTCCAATTTATTCTTGTTTACGATTTATCAAAATTTTTCTCGATTATCTTTTGAAAAAACATTACTGTACTTTTACATTTTTTCATAGTTACCGCTTTATGCATGTACTTTCATAAGTTTAAAGGTTTTGTTTTATGTTTTTTGTTTTTACGTGATGAATTTGAATTTGCAGATGAATTAAAGTTCTTTGTAGTTTAAAGAACTCATTCATCTGCAAATTTATATCCTTACGGTGAATATAATGTATAATGAAGAAGCTATTTGTTAGAATATCTCATTATATGCACCTACCTAATGATTTCATCAAAAATTGTTAAAGTTAAAGTAAGAATCAAACTATAGGAGCTACGTTTTCATTTGAACTTAAGAGGCACATTCCGACGACTATTGATTTTTGAATTATACGACAGTCAGAACACGCTGCATCTTTTATAAGTGATAAGCCTATGGTCATATTTCATTCTCGTAGCTTTCCCGAACAAAAGATGGTATCGTATAATTCGTCCCAATAGATTCAGAGCAAGATGCCGAAACAAATAGTTCTTATTTATTTACTTTTTTTCATAAATGCATAAGTTTTCAAGCACATATAATTTAGATGTTTTAAATGCTGATCAGTAGATACATAGATAGATAATGAATATTTACATATATATGTATATATACATATATATGTATATATACATATATAAATTATTGATTTAATACAACTTCAATTGAATTATTACTTTCAAGCTTTCTTTCAAGTGGTGGTCTGCACATAACCATAAGATGGTTGATTTTATGAATATTTCATGCTATTGTGAACGACTTTATTTTCTATGGACAATGCTGCAATGGATGGTTTTATTTTATAGTCTTTCAGAATGATTGGTTATTTATAGAAGATGTACCTGTTACATCAGAATTTATGCGGTGAACCGTGCAATCGGCAGAGTATCTAGCTTGTTCAGGAATTTCGAGTTGAGTCATTTACTTGGCAGTAATCTTAATCTCAGACCGCAACTTAGATTCTTAGCAGCGTTTGCTAATGGTTGTTGTCAGCGCGGCACGTGTCTGAGAGTCGCGTGCCGCTGTCGTCTGCACTATACGATCTAATCTAAAGCACGAATGCCGACGTGAGGTGTGCCCCCTCACACGTGATTATGCCACGCAAACCCAACTTAGAGATCTCATCTCTTTTATGCGTGCCGTTTTTGAACATATCTAAAACTGGTCAAATAGTTTGACTGTTTTTATTACAGTTCTCCTAATCTATTTTCATATGTGGGATGATTATGCATTCATTAGCATATATATGTGTGTTACATTACAATAATTTTATTTGATATTCCATTAATACTTTAACGTTACGTCAGTAACTCAACAGATGGCATCTTTTAAGGCTGGGAGACGCGTTAAGCAAATATTTATAGATATTTTTTTTACAGAAACCTTATTGTTGATGATTATATGAACTACGTCAAAAGCAGTCACTAACAGAAAAAAATATATTAAATGCTTTACTAAAAAAATAAATCCATTAGTGACCTTATATACTTTAAATAATACTACAATGTTTTTATATATAGTCATATTATGTATTTAGATCATGTAGCCAAAAACAGTAACTTAAGCTTGTATAGCTTAAATTTATTAAATTTTTATTTATATATGCAAATGTATATTTTTTTATACTGTTTTAACTTTATTACAAATCGATATTGTTCTTCTTGAAATATATTTCGTTGAGTCGATTTTATTAGGAAAGCTTTTTACATGAACTTTACATTTGGTTTATTTAACAAAAACACAAATACATTTTCCTTAGACATAAGGTATATATATATCGGAACTTCGCTGTCATTCCTTTATTTATACGCTGTAAGCCTTTCGAGCGTTGGCTCAATATCTCTATAACTGGATGACTAATGTGTTTCGATGACATTTTATCATGTCAAGAGTTGATTCTATTTACTTTACTATTAAAAATTTTTGATTCTTCAAATTCTTTAACTAAAATTATTAATGAAATACACTTAAAACCATAAATGATATTAACTTGGTCTTAAATGTTTATTAAACTTTAATTATTAATATTAAGGGGTAAATAAAACATATCTTTTACTAAAAACTTTATTGCAGGTAATTGGCAATTTGGACGGATTAAATTAGATTATAAGTTCACAATTTATTAGTACAATACTTGAATAAGGCACTAAAATACCATTATAAATATAGCAGTTTCACTTAACATTGCAAGAATTTTGTCATAAGCATATATTATTTATAAAATTAAAATTTATTAGAAAGATTTTATTTTATTCGTTATCGAACATAAATTAAGTAAAAAAAACTAAGCTAAATTCAATAAATTACGATGTCGGG
Organism: Heliconius himera; assembly: GCA_021202915.1. Classification (NCBI taxonomy): domain Eukaryota; kingdom Metazoa; phylum Arthropoda; class Insecta; order Lepidoptera; family Nymphalidae; genus Heliconius; species Heliconius himera. The sequence continues at coordinate 1,086 of JAJHJA010001206.1, read as the reverse complement.
ATGGCCGCTTATCTACCGTTGTTTGACTTAGGTCGCATGCTCAGTTATCTACTTAAAAGGTACTGGATATGGAATTTTAACTTATCACTACTATCAAATCAAGCTAGCTTATGCTAAATTTTATGATATGATACAATACAACCTTGGACTCTTGTTATGAGGTCGAAGTGTACAGTAAAAGAAGCGACATGGCCTTACTAACGACTCACGGTCACAATCCCAGTATGACTCCAGAGAAGGGGACAAGCGAGTGTACCCAGTCATTCATACAAACAAATATCTGATTTACTCATGCCTCATCCCTTGCATTCGTCCACAATCGCGCACGCTCTGTAGGTCGTCCCCGTCTCCGCGTCCGGATCAACTTGTTGCCTGACATGGTATAAAAGTTAATCCGTTAGACACTTATAGTTATAACCGCTGTCGTCATCTTACGCTCCCATAAAGTAAACGTTAAACATAACACGTTGTCTTTAAGAGCTTAGAGCCGACGGGGGTATTTATGTTAAATTAATATACTACTATTGCAGACAAAGATGTCAACAAACTTAAATTTATTCAGAAGTGCCTCTGATGCGCACGCGAAAAACTAGCATCATAGACTTTGCAAAGCGCTGATGGCGCGTTGGGTCCAGGAAGTAGTTCTGCAGCTTTAGCTGCTGCGCGTCGGCGCTGCCAACTACATGTCCACGCTGCAAGCACGACTAGCTGGGCCGCAATAAATGCAGCAGCTGCTAACATAGCTCCAGACGCGTTAACACATGTACCGTCTGTTTCCCTCACGTACACCATATCCTCAGTTACGTTCTTGGCCTTTTGCTTATCAAAACCGAACTTATCAGTAATTTGAATAGTCTGCACAAGTAGCATATCGTCAGTGGGTGCTGCGGGGGTCGAGCGCCTCTTCCTACGGCCGTATGACATGACGGATCGAAGCTCATTTGGTCCACCATCACATTGGACAGGTTCACAAGTAGGCATGCACGGTGTAACCAAGGCGCGGAATTGAACCACTTCCGACGATGGGAACTTGAAGGCATCAAAGTGTGAGAGCAGCGTCTGAAATTATATATAAATTAAATAAAA
>JAJHJA010001205.1:0-18410 GCA_021202915.1 Heliconius himera | reverse complement strand
TGTCAGGCTCCAACGCTTTTTTATTTGTTTCGGCGTCTTTACTCAGTTGATGTAATCCCAGACTCGTGGAAGATCGATGTAATGCGCTCATTCCCGAAGGAAGGCGATGAGTCAGATCATCAAATAACTGCAGGCTCAATCACTATCACGGCTTTGCTTTCTAAAATTATGCAGAGCATATATATAAATAGCCAGCTCTTGCTGGTTATCTGGAGGATCTCCGATTAATAAATGAATATTTACCCATAAACCTTGACATTCCCTATGGCTGCGCGAATTAATTTTAAATTATACAAATGATACTTTTGATCTCTCCGTAATTTCCAAGTGTTACACATGAGTTATAATTTAAAATTTTTAAACATTCCTTGTGCACTAAGCTTTACAATTCCTAATAGTCACAGTTTTGTTCCGGTAATATGTCACGTAACGCACAGGAAGTGACGTTTTCATCCCAAAAAACTTTTCAAGTTAAAAATAACTAGCATTTAATTAAATTATCTTGTTTTTAGCTGTAGTAATGTAATATAGGTTAGATTTTTGTTGAATTACTACGTGATAAATAAAAGAAAACGAATTAATTTGTGTTTAAAACATCGTCACTACTCGGAATACTTTTTCTGTACCCCGAAGATACAGAAACTTCCGTCACAGTTTTTGTCGAAACTAACTTTAGTATAATAATGGCAATTTTACAAATACAATTATAGTGGTGCCATGAAGACAAAAACAATACAAATTAGTAGATTTTACTTGTGTAAGTTATCAAACTCACCGTGACTACTCTGGATTTTCCGGTACTATAGTTTTCGTAGGACAAGATTAAAATATTGATATTATTTAAAATTATTGTAAATTTATCACATAAGAGTTGAAAAAATACTTAAAAAAATACCTGTGAATATATTTAAACACTTAAATATATTTAAAGTCGAATATATTAAAAGTAAGACGTATTTGAAATCGGCAAGAGCACCGTGGGACAGTCGAAATCTTTACCTCATATTTTGCTTTCTTTTAAATATAAAAATAGATATCCGCTTTTTATGGTACTTTTTAATTTAAGTCAACATTAAAACATTTACTTTAACCATATAAAATCTTATTTCCACATGATCCATATAATAAATTAGAAATAAAAGTGCTTAAAGTTGTGGGACAGTCTAATTTTGCTAGGGTCATTTTTTCTGAAATACACTCAAATATAAATTAATAGAAATAGCTAAAAGGGACTATGAATGCAAAAACTAAATGACTATGAAATATTTGAAATATTTTTTTTTCTTATATAAACTACTATACTCTAAAGGAAATCGCATCACAGTATTATATATATTATAATTACAAAGGTACTAGAGACTTTCTTCGTTTCATTTATTAAGAGATAACTTTATTTAATTACAAGCAGTTTTAATCAAGCTTTCAAAGTTTATAACTACAACCGTCGTTGTGACGAGTTGGGCGAATTGTTATATAAAAGTTCCTACAGAGGCACAGGTATATTTGTACGTTATAAATTAAACTTTTAATTAATTTTCATAACAAAGTAATGTAACAAAAAAATGTAAATGAAAATGTAAATATACATTTTTGACATTAATATTGCCCAAACCATTTTTTTTCACATTTATAACAATGTGAAAAAAAAATGTTTTGAAAAATTATTTAGCATTTACTTTCATTGACTGCACTAAAATTTATTAAACAATTATCACAATTGATAAAGTTGGGGGTCCAAGATGGAAGGCTTGCTCGCAGCGACCCCTGCCAGCCCTTACGAGGGCTGCAACGTTCCATCCGCCACGTGCACCTCGAGAGAGCGCACTGATAGGGCGTCCCCCCAAGGCGACGCGCACCAGTGCGTCCCCGCTGGTGTGTCAAGTGGCGACGAATGCGGCGTTGGGGACCGCCACCCAACACGCCATGTCCGGAACGGCGGGAGGTGGAGGACGGAGCTACTAATAGCTACGTGGAATGTAAGAGGAGGGATGGAAGAAAAGATGAATGAATTATTAGATGTGATGGATGATAGAGATTTGGATGTCGTTTGTGTGACAGAGACCAAGCGAAAGGGCAATGACACGACCGATTTGCCGGGCAGTCGGGTCGCTTTCTGGGCCGGCGTACCAGAGAGTGAGCGGGGCTGTCAAGGTGTTGGTGTGTTATTGTCCTCTCGATTGGTTAGTGCAGCGGTTGAATACAAGGCGATCAACCCGAGACTGCTTTGGGTTCGCTTCAAGCTGGGGTTAACAAGAGTATTCTTGTTAGTGGCGTATGCGCCAGTATCCTCAGCTCTATTAAGCGAACTCGAGGAGTTTTGGGAGAGTGTCAGGGATGTTCTAGGTAGCGTTAGAGGGAATGAAAAATTAATAATATGTGGCGATTTGAAAGGATGGGTCGGAACTGCGCGAAGCGGTTACGAGGGAGTGTTAGGTCAGTATGGTGACAAGAGAATAAATGAGGCTGGAAAGCTTATATTGGAAATTTGCAAGGAAAGGAATTTGTTTGCGGCAAACACTATGTTTGACCACAAACAAATTCACATGTATACATGGGAGCGAACGGAAGGGAAAAGTATGATTGATTTATTCCTAGTGGATCAGCGTATTCGAAGCCAAGTCATGGACACACGAGTGTTTAGGGGTTCTGATCTGGGAACAGACCACTATCTAGTCGTTGCTAGAATAAGGGGTCTGTTCGCGGGTTGGCGCAGCTACACGAGGTGTCCAGACTTGGAGTCGAATTACCGCATAAGAAGCTGGAAGCTTCAAGACCCACCGACTAGAAGGGAATATCAAGAAAGAGTTTCCAAAAAGCTAGACAGCAGTGAATCTGGAAATGGAAATATTGAAGTATGCTGGCAGAACCTTAGGGATTGTATGAAGGAAGCAGCGATAGAGGTATGTGGTAAAGGTAAAAGGGGCTTTAGTAAAAAGCGTGATGAATGGTGGGATGATGAAGTGCAAGATGCAGTAGAAAGAAAGAAGAAGGCATGGCAGGACTATAAAGCCTCTGGTAAAGATAAAAGTATGAGAGAGATAAAAAAGAAAGAGTATAAGCTGCAAAAGCACCAGACGAAAGTACTGATCAAGATAAAGCGTGAAAAGGCAGAGAATGAAAGAGATGAAAGGTTAACGAACAACTTCAAGGAAAATACGAAGCTTTTCTGGAGAGAAGTTAATGTTTCTCGAGGTTGCTCGTTAGCCTGTAGAATGAAAGGGGTGCTTTCGAAGGACGGTGAAATTCTAACAGAACAACCACACGTTTTGCAGCGATGGGCGGAATTTTACAAGGAAATGTATGAATGTGATGACGCCTCAGTCTCAAGTAGCAGCGAAACGCTGAGTCTGATGTAGCTGATGGCGAAATCAGTGTAAAAGAAGTTGAGAGTGCAATACGAAGTCTGAAATGTGGTAAGTCAGCGGGAGCAGATGGAGTTACTGCCGAGATGATCAAATATGGTGGGCCACGCGTCTTGGACTTGTTCTGGTTTTTGTGCAATTTGTGCTGGAAATCAGGGGAGGTCCCAGACGATTGGCGAGGTGCGGTCATCGTGCCTTTGTATAAAGGCAAAGGTTCACAGATAGACTGCGCAAGCCATAGGGCTATCAGTTTGATTAGCTTAGGTAGTAAAGTTTATGCTAAAGTTTTAGCGAGAAGAATGCAGGAGAGATCTGAAAGGTTGTTGTGGGAGGCCCAAGGGGGCTTTAGACCTGGAAGAGGGTGTATGGATCAGATCTTTTCCCTCCGCATGATCACGGAAAAATTTTTGGCCGTTAACCAAAAAGTTTTCTGTGCTGTTGTGGACTTGGAAAAGGCGTTTGACAGAGTTGTAAGAGCGAAATTGTGACAATGTGAGCGGACCCTTGCTGCAGGCTGTAAAGTCTCTTTACAGAGATCACTCAGCCTGCGTGCGAGTAGGAGCTGGCATGTCGCCCTGGTTTGACATCCGATCGGGTGTTAAACAAGGTTGCGCCATGTCAGCTTGGTTGTTCAATTTGTATTTGGATAGCTGTCTCCAAGGAGTGAAACAAAGTGATATGGGAGTGAAAGTAGGTGACCTGAATGTGAATTGCCTGCTGTACGCAGATGATGCAGTGCTTATTGCATCATCAGAATGCGAGTTGCAGGCATTGGTGACCACTCTGAAAGAAGGGTGTGAATATAATGGTCTAAGCCTCAATGTGAATAAGACAAAGGTTCTGATTTTTGAAAGAGATGAAGAAAGGACGGAATGCAAGATCAGTGTAAATAGTAAGATATTAGAACAAGTGAATGAAGTGGTATACTTGGGAAGTATGTTCAGTAGAGATGGAAGATACGAGATGGATGTGGAAAGGCGTATTGCTGCCGGTAACAAGGTTAACGGAGCCTTAGCTGCATTGATGAGACGGCGAAACGTCAGCACAGCTGCGCGTTTGGCCGTACACAATGCAGTTTTGGTACCGACTCTGTTATACGGCAGCGAAACGTGGGTATTACAGAAGAAGAATGAAAGAAAGATGAATGCTGTGGAGATGCGATCTCTTCGTAGGATATGCGGAGTCAGCTTAGCTGATCGAATCCGCAATGAAGAGGTACACAGAATGGCAGGTACTAACGAGGATGTCACGGTGAGAATGAAGAAGAACGTGCTCAGCTGGTTTGGGCACGTCGAACGAATGAGTGATGAAAGAATGGCAAAAAAGATTTATGATGGAAAAGTGAGCGGTAAGAGAGGTAGGGGGAGACCTCGGTTGACCTTCGAAAACACAGTATCAAAGATACTGGAGGAAGGTCACGTAAAAAGCATGAGGACCCCCCGAAGGGCATGTATGAAGAGGTTGATGACAGTGGACGAGGCGAAAGAGGTATGTAGAGACCGTAGCGTTTGGCGCTCCGTTCTCTCTGACTACCCCGCAAGGGATAAAGCGTGAAGCTAAGTTAAGTTATAAAGTTAGTTCAGTTCAGTTCTTCATTTGTGGTGTTTCGCACATACCAGATAAGCATAAGTCACTTCTCCAATGTTACGTTGTATAGAAAACAGGAGGAGAAAATTGAGCCATATAAAAAATTTTTTAAAAGCAAATTTTTATTAAATACGCTTAAATAAAAAAAATCCAATGAACTTCGTTCAGCTGTGCCACGGCTACATTTGGTTAGAAACTGCACTTATTTGGGCTGAATAACGTCAATTCCATCTTTACCGTAGTCTATACGGACGGTAGCTTCCAGAGAACACAAATGTACGGATGGTATACCCGTTTCGTATATTTGCCCTCGGGAAGCTCCTAGACAAGTTGCAACCCGTTGCTATTAACGCTAATCTCGCCAAAATATACAAGTCAGTGTGTGTATAAACTCAGCTTCACGCTATATCTCTCACACAGCAGGGAACCTAGTGTTAAGACACTCCGTTCCCCACTTTCTGCCAAATTCTGGAGACATTGCGTGTTGAGTGGCAGAACTCAACGCCGCGCTTAACCTCGACACCAGAGCGAAGAAAATAGAAATATAAATTTAATTAAATATTTCATCTCCTCGAGTAGGGATCCAACCCACAACCAGTCGGTTTTACAGTGTGTATAAACTCAATTTCAGTATAAAGCTCTGACACGCCATAAGCTGTGTACTGTTGGGGAGATCTATTGAATGTAGGCAATTACTGGCGCAGCAACCTCGTCACGGCTGACTTTGATATTGAGTGTCATCGTCGAACGCATGTACAGAATTGCGCGTTTATGTTGTCTAACGCTGAGGTGATCTGTTGAATGGAGCCGTTCCTGGATGTCAGATTAGGTTATGCTTTTTACATTCATGCATTGTCATCAGAACTAAATGAGAGGAAGTGCTTCTAATTTAGCTTGCAAGATTTGACTTAAACTTTAGCTTGCAAGTTAAATAAAAGCTTGTAAAATAAAAGAATAGTACAAAAATATTTTAAAACAGTCTTTTATTTAACCAAAAATTTTAAACTTTAAACGAAGAAATATTAAACTTAACCCATTTAGACCTTAACTAGCAGTAAATAAAAGGATTTTTAAGTAATAATTGATAGATACCGATGTAATAAAATAAAAAATGTTAAAAAATATATAATTTTACTTTATTTTAATATTAAAAAAAGTCGTCCTCAAATGGGGCCACTGGGCTTAAGTGATATGAAAACTTTCAAAATATTTTTTTCGACGCAAAGTGTTTTACAACAATTTTCGCATTGCCAACGTTGCCTTTTTATGGCACACTGCACATCTTAGTTGCTGGGAAAGTTTTTGGGGGTAGTGGCCCACCCCATTTTACTGCACACTTGGCACTGCAGAAGCTGCTGGGCCCATAGATACGCTGCTATTACTGTCTCTCAAATAGTGACGAGTGATGTAACGACGAAAATCGAGCTGATCTATCTTGTTTGTATTGGTTTGTAAGTGTAGGCGCCATAAATTTGCAACAGGTATGTGAATAAAACCCACCACCATTTTTTACCACGTACAGCAGTAGGATACATGGAAATAGATTGATCTGCCTGATCTACCCCGCCCACACCCTTGTTACAGCTTTGAAAAACGTGCGGAATGCCAACGGCCATCTTTTTCTTTTCTACAGCATTCCATCTCTACTTTACCCAGATTCCCATTGTGCAGACGCTGTTGTCAATCCATCGCACAAATAAAATTTGGTTGACTTGGTCAAAGCGGTTGTCATTCAATTTCATATCCTTTACTGCTGTGAAAGCTTCTACTTCTTTCCACTTTCGTGAACAGTACCACTTGTTTGATAACCAGCCTGTCGTAAATCTCTAAGCAATGAGTATCCAGTTTGTTAAGTAGTTGTTTGACTACTCTTGTACCCAAAAGCTCTGTAGGATTGGCTGCTAGAGTTTTTCCACAGTTTGTCGATTGTCTCTATTAGTAAACACTGCCACCCTGTCTGGTATGTCTCGTGGAATAGCAGTGCTTTGTATGTTGTCATCATCTCCTTCTTTTTCATCGGTAACCACACTTGGTTCTGGAGGCAGCCCAACTAAATCTACCTCTCCGACGTCTTCTTCTTCAATAATTACAGCTTCAATTGCTTCTTGAAGACTCTGATATTTATTGCAACCGATAAATGTCCTACATGTCATTATGAATTTGAGATGGACCTACCAATAAAAAAATATTTTTATACTTCTGATGTGTCCATTGGCCCTAATTGGGGACAGCATAGTAAAAGCTTAATTTATCTTATTACAACTCTTCATTTCTAATTAAAAGTAATTATATTATATAATATAGTATGTAATTGAGTATGTTTTGTACAAAAACAAATGTAACTAGAAGAAAAAGTTAAAAATAAAAAATACATACTTTGTGCCTTCACTAATTTATGCAACAGCTCCACAAAATGCGCAAAATGAACAATTATAAATGTTTTTTAAATGACTTTTACGGCCACAACATAAAGATACATTATTTATCGACACAATTGTAGACATAAACTGCATAAATATAAAAATATAAAAACAACGAGGGTACTTTTATAAATGTCCCCATTTGGGCACGGCGGGTCTATATGGGTTAATCATTCTCCAAGTGGGCAGCCATCTTGTTTACAGGCAGACTGGTTGTCTAACTGTAAACATAAAGATCTAGCAAGCCTTTGTAGGAACAACATTTTTCAGATTACTCAGTTCACCTTTTTACAAACCAACACCTTTTTACAAAATCTAACCTCCTCTAAAAGATAATCATATTTTTAAAGGAAATCCGTTTTTATTTCAATTTTATTATCCTATACAGATGAAGCTCATTCGTATTCACGTTGGATGGCCTCATCAAACATACTTTTTACCGAACAACCTGTAACCTCCATTGAGTTACAAAAATTGGTAAAAAGACCATTGTATGGGTTTTTTAATGCTTTTTGTTTGTTTTCAAGAAGATTTCAGTGATTCTGGAGCAAATTGATGTAAATTTGGAAACATTGGGGAATGTATTACATAAAGATTTTGGTAGCTGTTTCTTGTCCTGATGTATATTATGTATATTTTTTTCTGATGAAATGAGGTCGTTCACCCACATGATGGTTTGACTGACTCAAATTTATAGACATATTAACATTTTGCACTGTTTTTGACTGACTCAAAATGTTAATGTGTCTACATTAACATCTCGCACTATCGCCTTGCAACTGGAAGAAATTGTTAAAAACAGTTCCTATTAACACACGTAGTATGAAGTATGGACTAATGTTCAGACATGAAGGAACCGGTCATAGAGAGGATATGTGGTGTCATTTCCTTCATTGGGAAACAAACCTAGAAACTGTCACTTCTACAGTATGACTCTGTGCCACACCTGGCCCCTCATACCTGCCACTTTAAAATATTTTTTCTTTCAAATTATATTTATGGTTATTTTATTATTTTTTATATATTTATTTATTGTGAATATAAAAAAAATGCAGTGTAGAAACAAAAACACAAAAGTGATAAAACTCATGCACCATGATATAGTCAGTATTTTTTTAATTCGCAAATAAATGGAAAAGTAAAGTAAAATATCAAACAACGAGACTTTTTCCATTCAGTTTAAGCTTTATTAATAATATTTTAATTACTTTTTCGGGGAATAAACTTATTCTGTGTATTATTAATTAAAAGGGTGATTTTATTTTCTTTCAATTACGGGATAGTGTTTTATTTTAACAGTTGTTAATTAATTAATTTTAAAAAATAATCTTCGTGCTTTATCCCGCACGCTGTAGGCAGGCAGGAGGTATTGCGAGTCAAGTGGTGGAACTCAGCGCCGCGACCAGAGCGAAGAAATGAAATTATGAATTTAAATAAGTATTTCATTTCCTCGAGTGGGCATCGAACCAATAACCAGTCAGATTAAAAATGAGAGCATCCTCTTTTTGAAGTTGGTTGAAATGCAACGATGAGGAATCTCACTTCTGACAATTCGAACAATGTTTTCCCTGTAACTACTACATTATTTTTTTTACCAAAAAAAAAACAAACTTGTTCAATTTCAACCGGATTCCATAATCAGAACCTAACCAAACTTTCTCCAAACTATCGTTGAAGAGAATTCTTTCAAATAAAAAATAATCATTGGAAACGGTTGGAGTGGTATTGGTACCTTGTGACCCTGCATCCCTCAGTAAGGACAAATCTGTCTGTTAGTCCTTATTGAGTTACAAATAGACAACACTGATGATACATTTTGTCTCTCAAGACGTAAATAGATATAATCTTTTTAGATTTTAAATGTTAAGCAAAACAAATTAAGTTAGACGAATCAAAACTACGATAAGGCTTTTTTTGCATATTACTTTTTATTCAAAATTTAAACAAAATATTTATAAATAATTATTTCAGAGGGCGTCTTATTTCAATTCAATTTCATTTCTGCAATTTTGCTGTTTCGGCTATTTTCCATTACAGTCACTGTCAATTTACAAGGATCTTATAAGAACTAAGGCACTATTAAGAGTAGCTGTAACCTTGTCAGTGAAAATGTTATTAGAATTACACAGGCTTCTGACGTAGCCTAAGGCTGCAAGTTAATGTTAGAAACTGAAGTTAACGTGATATAATTTATGTGTATATAATGTAATTAAAATCTGGAGCTAATAGAACAAGTACACAGCAAAAGTCTTATTTAGGTTATTTTTGTAGTTGTGTACACGCTGTGGTAGCTCCGTCCTCCACATTTCGCCACTCTTTGCCATTTGACACACCAACAAGGACGCGTGCACACTGGTCGCTGCAAACCTTCCATCGTGGACCCACACGATTAAGATAACATAATTATCATTTTAGAAGATAATTAATCAAAATAGAACATCAAAACTGAAGCTTAATAATAATAATACTTGTAAAGTATATTTGGTGAATTCCTCACAGTTTACATACATACGTAACATAGACGTTTCAAACTTGTAATAGTTAAAATCAACGATTTGAGCAAATTAGTTATAAAGTCAAACATTTACTTTAGTACCGGCACCGGCGAAATGAATAATGGCTGTTCTGTCACATAATGTTATTTAAAATCATGACATGATAAAATTGTACTGAACTGCATTCAGGGGAAAAATGGACAAGGAAGTTGTTTTTGGTTGTTTTTGTGGGGCTGTCGTAGAGGAGGAGCACAAGCGGTGGACTGTAAACGTGACAGGTTGAAGTTTTGTTTTCCACTAGAGGAAATTAAGTATTTATTATCCTAATTTCTTCGCTCTGGTATGGTACACACAATGTCTCCAGAATTGGACGAAAAATAAACGTAAGTAAATGGGTACGCACGGACTGACTCTAAGTTCCCAGGTTCTCTCTGCCTCCATTGCTATGTGCGGGATACAGCGTGAAAAAAAAAATTAAGATAACATTTTTATAATGCAACGTAAAATATTAACGTTGCAATGCTAAGTAAGCTAAAATAAAAATAGACAAAACAAACAAAGAGCTCCTAAGTGTTAAGATATTCCGTCTTACAGCACACTTTAGGCGGTGAGTGGCGGAACTCAACGCTGCCTTTGTCTGCCAGAATGTAAACAAAAGTTTTAAATAAAAGAATGAAATAATTAAACAAGAAAAAAAATTACCTCAATCTATCCACAACAGCGATGTATTGTCTTGGTCTTGGTCTATCCACATACAATATATTCACGTATTAGTAGAACTCTGTTAATTAACAAACGATAGTTTATAAGTTATATAAGTTTGTTTTGAATTTATCATCTGAACGACAAAATATATCATCTTATAAATCACAAGTAATTGGACAATATAGTTTATAGATTATACGATATTGTAATATAGAGTATATAACTATAATTGAGACCGTCATAGCGCAGTAACACAGCTTTTGACTGTAAGCGGCAGAGTTTGTGGGTTCGAATCTCACGTGAGTGATTTAATAATTTTAATTTCTGGTCTCTGGTAACATGACAAAGAGTATTATGGTATTTTGCCATAAACGGAGTGTCTTAATGCTGTTCCCTATCTTGCTATATGTGGAACATAGCGTAATATAAAATATGATTTTTAAATTGGACCGCCTAATGTTCATCTTCTTAAAAAAAAATCTATTACTCCTATTCTAGCTCGGAAGGCAGAGAGAACATAGTAACAAGACACTCTTTTCTCCATTTTATATCTGATTTAAGACATTGATAAATTATTTAATACATTACCATACACAAAAATCACAAAAATCGAGTATGTATTCGCTTTAAAAGGAATCCGAACAACAACTAAACAGACAGACAGCCAATTTTTATAAAAAATTTAAAGAAAAAAAATATTCATATTAAGCTAAGGCAAAAGATATATGAAAAAATATGCTAAGGCACTTATAAACTCATAAGCATGATTGCCGTATTCAGTGAATCAGCGTGCGAGTATGTCATGCGTAATTCCAAAAGTAATAAAATGGTCAATCGTTTGGAAGAAAAGATTTATCTCTTGGAGATGCTGTGTACTGACCGTAGTGAATTTGTTTTCTTTGATATTTTTTATTTTTCCTTTTCTTAGCTATCGCAGTATCCCGTACATAGTAGAGTAGGCAGAGAGAACCTGGAAATCTACTGTTCGTCTTAACACTCAGTTCCCATTAAGACACTTCCGTTTACCAAATTGTCGAGGCATTGCGTGTTGATTGGCGGAACTCAATGCCGCGATATGCTTCGTTTCCAGAGCGAGAAAATAAAAATATTAAATATTTTATTTCGTCTAGTTGGTGTTGAACCGACAATCTGACGCATTTACAATCGTACGCTTGTGCTACGCTACGACTGGTTTCATTTATTTTTTTTTCATACCAGGAAAATAGTTGTTAATAGTTGATAATATGAAAAAAAAATGTTTATCGGCGTTTTATTTCATTTAACATGAAATGTTTTCGATGAGTTAAATTAAAATAGAGGAGGATAATGGTATAATAGTTTTTTACCGTTATTTTATGAAAAAGGTAATCTTTCAAAAAAGAAAGATAAGATATTTTTTAAACATTTTTAAAGTGTTATTCCACACTTAGGAAAGAAAAATACTTATTTAGAAAACGTATAAAAATTTGAACGCAGGGGGACTCGAACCCGCGCCTCCTGGAAACCGACCAGGCGCTCTGACCACTAAGCCATGCGTTCTCGCCAAGCTGCGTCGAAATTTTTATACGCTAGTTACAACTTATTTTATGTTGTTAGTATCTCTGTAGCGAGATTTTTACAAATTTCCTCTACCCAAAGATAATTACTAAGAATTATCGTGGGAATCTAATCGACCTGTCTTATTTGCATTCATATGCATATTCCCAGCGCCACAACTGACATCAATTAAGATTTACCACAACAAAATATCTATTTCTACGTCTACTTTTTGTATAAACTTCAATATTATTTAAATATAAAAATTATGCTACATACTTAATAAACACATTCCATAGGAGCTTTTTTCTTCTCCGTGGCGCAGGGGCAAAGGTATGACTGTAACGCGGTTGTGGGTTCAATTTCCACTCGAGGTAATGTTATTATTGTAATTATTGATTGATAGCTTTATTTCTTCGCTCTGGCAACAAGGCAAAAGCCTGGGTTTGAGTTCCGCCACTCATCACGCAATGCTTCGTAAAATTCGGCGAAAATTGTCTGCTATTATATTCTATACTAAATCCCCAGTAAGAGTACGATCTAAATATATTTTTTTATAAAATGTGTAGTAAATAAGAAAATATATTTACCAGTAAACCTATGGATATAAAAATAGTCGTTGGATTAATATAAATTCATATTTACAACCGCGTATTAATTTATCGTTGAACGAATTTGCGGTTTATTTTGTGGCGTAAATGAAATTACAAGGAGTCCAGGTGAAATATTAATATTGCAATATGCTTATATATTATGTAAAGGTATGTAGGTTGAGGCCAGTCGTGGCGCAGGGGCACAAGTGTGTGGTTGTAGACGCCACTTTTCGACGCCCGGTTGTAGGTTCCTACTCCACTCGAAGAAATATTATGTTTATTTAAATTTCTATTTTTATTTCTTAGCTCTGGTGCCGAGGCAAAGCCCTGCATTGAGTTCGCTTACTCAATACACAGTGCCTCCAAAATTCGGCGGAAAGTGGGGAGCTGAGTGACTTAACACTAGGTTCTCTCTGCCTACCCTGCTGTATGCAGGATAAAGCGTGAAGCTGGTTGAGGTGTGTAGATATATAATATGTATGTTTCGTTACACAATCTCGTGTCGTATGTACAAAGTAACTTTTAAATTATTTTTATTATTTTAAATTACTAAAAATTGTTTTAGCTTCACGTTGTATTCCACACATAGCAGGAAACTGAAGATTTAATGTCTTAACACTTTCGTTCCCAATTTTCCACAATTCTTGAGGCATTGCGTGTGGTGTGGCGGAACTCAAATCCACAAACGCCACACTTTGCTTATTTACCGGAGAAAATTAAAACATTAAAACTTCCGAATCGAACCTACAACTTGTCGCGTTTACAACTAAATAGAATTAATATTAATTTCCAAGAAGTATGAAAATAAGAGAAGAACAGAAAACTTTGAGCTATTACAAGTAGGTAAACCACTGAAAGCGAAACATTTCTCACAGTATATTATTATGCATATGAATACTTTACTTTGTGCTATAATTTTATTAAAGGAAACTTCGTCTGCCTGCTATTTTTCGAAAACAAAAACAGCCTCTGCCACTTAGCGACTTAGTATCCTTCCTGCCCGTGAATACTTATATACATTATGCTTTGGAATTATTTGGAATTAAGAAACTCGACACAAAATTAGGTGCGCGATATGATTGTTATGTTAATTTCGTTTTCGTTATGTTCACACTTGGAAAGTATAAAAATATTTATAAGAAAACAACAGACCACCCGACAATAGAGGCACAAGCGTCCGACTGTCACCGCGATGGTTGTGGCTTCGATTCTCACTTTAGGAATGAAATATTTCATATTTTCACTTTATTCTCTTGTTAGCTTTTTATTCTCTTGTTAGCGAGGCAAAGCGCACTGTTAAATTCTGCCACTCAACCAGCAATACCTCAAGAATTCGGCGGAAATGGGGAACGGAAGTGTCTTATCACTAGGTTCCCAGATTCCCTAACATACTGTGTGCGGTAGCTATAAAGAAACAGCTTCGCGCTCTTTTACTCCACTACATTGCCATAGTAAAAAATATTTATTGTGTAAATTTTACTGCTAGAAGGATTTCAAAATATTTGTACAGTGATGGTTTTGTATATAAAAACAAAACACCAAGAGTATGATATTTCTCATTGTTGATATTTGTTCTGATAACCAAGTTTTACGTTAATTTTTAGTCAATTCAGTTCAGTTTTTTATTATGATGTTACAAACGTGCCGGTAGAGCACAAATCACTTCGCCAATGTGTATACGTGAATGAAATATAAAACCCGAACGCATATAGAACTAAAAAAACGTAATAGTCCAGATTTTGGTGACAAAAGTCTGAACAACTACACTATTGAAATCATTTTATAATCGACTAGAGAGCGCGCGCGGCTTCGCCCGCTTATTAGGAGTGAATTCTAAAAAAACCACGAAACACGTGTTCAATAAAATATTTTTAACAGTCTGAATTTAAAGTTTTATAAAAATCGGTGGCAATTTAAAGATTTTTCCATATAAACTTTCAATCCCTTATTTGAACCCTTAGGCGGTGAATTCTTAAAAACCATGAAACACGTGTTCAATGAAATATTTTTAAGAGTCTGAATTTCAAATTTTATAAAAATCGGTACAGATTATTTTTTTTTTCCATACAAACTTTCAACCCCTCTTTCATCCCTTTAGGGTTATCATTTTTCAAATTCCCTTCTTAGTGGATGTCCAGAATATGAAAATAAACATCTGCCAAAATTTCACGTTTCTACCATAAGCGGTTACGGCTCTGCGTGTGTCTTGCCTCAGTCAGTCAGCACAAGTCCTTTTATATATATAGATTTTTAGCTTTTACTTTACGGCTTCACCATAATAATTCCAGAAATTACCGCGCAAAAGTTTTAAACATAGTTTTTAAATCAATATATTATTATAATTTTTTTCAGCTTCACGCTGTATTCCGCAGGGTAGGCAGAGGGAACCTAGTGTTAAAACACCCCGTTTCCCACTTTCCGCCAATTTCTGGAAGCGTTGAGTGGCGGAGCTCAACGCCGCGCTTTCCCCTCGACACCAGAGCGAAGATATGAAAATATAACTGTAAATTAATATTTCATCTCGAGTGGGGATCGAACCCACAACCAGTCGACTTACAGGCACACTCGTATATGTATTATTACGCTATTAATTGCCTATAATGCTAGTTTCTGTAAAGAAGCTAGAAAATACGATTTTCCAGACCTATTTTAACCTTTTTACATGATTTTAATATTTTACTGTACAACAAAGTGAGACTACCGAGACTGTGCTCTTGTACTAAATTTAAACACAATATAAACAATATTTACTTTCAATTTACAACGTAAAATTGCTTACAATTCTGCTAAGTATTCTAATAATAAAATTTTATTTCAAAGGCGTTTGATTAAGTCCTAAAACCCAGTTTAGTAATTGGACGGTCGGAAAATAGGCAATCAATTAGTCGTTGATTGCTCTATAGTTAGAAAAGAATACGAAAAAGTGAAGACAAGTTTATAGAGAAAGTACATAAAGTTCATTGAATTTAAACCTTTTTTACGACTCAAGGTGAAGTTATAGTTGTAGTTCATAGTGGTTCAGTTGTGACAGGTCTTTAATAATTGGAATAGTCTTGGGTTAGAATTCCGCTAGAAATATTTATGTCAAAATTTATCCAATAATCATATTTTACATAAGACAACACAATAATGTTCGAAAAATATTATTATAATAATATTTTTCAACAAAGTTTAACCTACAAAAACCAATGAAAACTTTCAACCAACACAAAAGACTTCTTTCATGAACAATAATTAAAGTACACAGTAAATAAATATTATACTTTTTCACTCTTTCATAATTCAAAAAATAAAAGCTAATAATTTCATTCTGTTTTACCTACATAAACTAATAATAGGTCGAGGCCAGTCGTGGCGCAGGGGCACAAGTGTGTGTAAATGCGTGTGTGGGTTCGATCCCTACTCGAGAAAATGAAATATTTATTTAAACGTATTTTTTCATTTTTTCTCTCTGTTGGCGCGGCAAAACGCGGCATTGAATTCTGCCTCTCAACACGCTGTTTCTGAATTCGGTGGAAAATGTGTAACGGAGTGTCCTTACAATAGTTAACTCTACCTACTCTGCTGAGTGCGGGATACAGCGTGAAGCTGAAAAGAAAAAAAAATCGGTGTCTAGCCTTGATAAAAGAATGTATAAAAATAATATTTAGAATAATTTACTAATTGTTGTCACAATCTAAAAAGAATCTGTCCAAGTCTCTATGTACGTATTTATATGAAGTAAGAACTTGTAAAAAAATGTACTTCTTTCAACCTGTAATCCTTTGTGATTACAGGTTGACAAAAAAGTAGTACACGTAGTAGTAGATAGCGATAAACTGCAAAGCTAAGATGCAGGATTTTCCATTGAAGTATTAAAATGAATATGGTGTGATTATATATTTTTTTCTCTAAAATTTAAACCTTGAGGCAAAAATGCAATAATATAATCCAAGGTGTAAAAAACTAATCATAAAAAATCTGTCATCGCATGCGCTGCAAAGACAATTGATCATAGAACAATGTTCTACAGTATCAATGACAACAACAACAATAACAAAACAACTCATTAATATCTATAAAAAAAACTCTGTCCGTACCATATGTCCAACTACTGTAGTTGTGCCAATATAACCACTTTTTTTACATTTTAAAAGTTGATAAAAGTGCCGATAATTATCAAATCATATTATTCATACCTCTGTATTAATCCTAATACAATTAAATGGTATTTTATTAAAGAGAATTTCAATGCTATAAAAAACTTCTTAAATTATTAAAATCTGTCATTCCAATCAAAAGGAATAACGAATTTAAAAATGTCAATGGAAAGAAAATCATAAACTAAATACTGTGGCCTCACGCAGGTAGGCGGTCCCTTGGAACATAGAAATATACATTGGTTTTACTGCATTTAGGGACTAAAAAAGAAAAAATTGTGAAAAATCATTCAATTTTTTTTCACCCCTATAGATACATATGGTTGGTTATTTATTGAAATCAATCCCTTGCCTTGCCTGTTTGTGATACACAGACGTCGCGTCACGTCAATACAATTTGAAAAACATAAAACTAAAATCTTTATCAATTTTTGTTATTGTACCGTTTATCAATTTAACTTCTAAGCAAATATAAAAGCAGCCAAATAGAGTTTCAAAAATGTATTTTTGACTGCTTTTTTATTTTTCTCGATTAAATTATATTAATGTTTATACATATTTAGGTATATATGCTTATTTAAACGAAAATATGATGATATATTATTTAATCTTAAATTTTTGAGGCCACAAAAAACCGCCATTCAACCCACAATGTCGCGAAAATTGGACGAGAAGAGGTGAACAGTGTCGTTCTATTACTCTATCAGTAGGACAAAGCATGAAGCTTTGCTTAGCATTTTTTTAATTGTTTAGTTTTAGTACGTTTTTAAGTGTTTTTATATTTTTATTAATTTTTGTATTAATGTACTAGGTATATGCTTAGATATTGAGCTTATTCCAGTACTTTTCAACAGAGATGTTTGAAAACTATTGCAGCTAAATTTCTGTGGAATATGGTTATTTTAACGACTTAACGGAGCTTTTGAACAAAGAGTCCCTTCTATCAACTTAGTCTACTAGTGAGTGTGGAAAGTTGAGGTACGAGCTTTATCTATATAAGAAGAAATATAGAAATTAAACTTTTGTCTGCTGTTGTAAAAGATAATATTATATTATAATATTATATCTCTATATAAATATTATAAAATAAAGTCGCCCTCCGCCTCTGTCTGGCCTTTCCAACTCTTTTTCTTCTAAACCATCCAACGGATTTTCATGCGGTTTTTACCATTATGTAGAGTATTTCTCAGAGAAGGTTTATATATAGTTTATTATATGTATATTTTAATATAATTTGACATAAATATGATAAATGTGTATAAAGTTTTGTTTTGGGTAATTTTGTTCTTCGCTTTATACTAGCATGGTTTAGTGAAATTAGTGTCCAGACTCCATTTTCCACTCCATCTCACTTCCATCAGAATTCAAAATTATGTGTATAGTGTCAGAGCTCGATGCCACAGCTTGTGGACGTGGAATTCACTTGTTACAATTGGAATAAAACTTCAAAAATGTTAAAAAACATTTAAAAAAAAAATTCTCGCTTGCCAAACGATAATTCTAAGTAATTATTTTTGGGTAGCGGAAATTTGTAAAAATCTCTTACTTAGAGATACATAGATAAGTTGTAAAA